>JANIIK010000551.1:0-17579 GCA_027704905.1 Muraenolepis orangiensis | reverse complement strand
TTCATTTGTGTTTTATATATTCCTACATCAAATATATTTGGGCATGTGTTATTTCCTTATAATTAAGACTTTATGACAATAATTTGTCAGGCAGGCGATACTGCAGTATCAAGTACCGCACAAATACTCAGGGACAGCTTCCAGTCAGGCAATCAGGCTGCTGAACAAGGGCGTATAGCATGGGTCGAAACAGGCGGCCCGCGAGCCATTGGTGGCCCTCCAGCAATAATATTTGGCCCGGAAGATTATTTTGAGAAAAAAAAATATTAAATATTATCGGATTGACAGTCGCACATATAGGCTATAATGTCCAAATCGAGAATGAAGTGACATTCTCCACCATCTGGCATACTATGGGCCGATGTTCCCACAAAAATCGCGCAGCAAGCGTGCTGGTTTTGCCAGTAGATGGGAGTCACTGGGTGAACATGAACATTATTGTTGAAGAGCTTCATGCAAGGGGCCAGAGTGTCTCAGTGGTGCGAACAGAAGACAGCTGGTACATCAAGGAGAGCTCCCCGTTCTATACTGCAATAACACTCAAAATGGACTGTGGCTTTGATCATGAATTCTTCACTATATTTGTTGGTAGACTTCTGGAGATCCAGAGGAAGGGAAGGTCTTTCTGGGCTCGTTTGGAACTGGAAATGGAGGAAATGAAGGCAATGTCCATCCTGCACAAGAAGTGGGCCGAATTGATTGAGCATATTTTTGACGACAAACACTTTATGGAGTCTTTACGGGCCGCAAAATTTGACGTGGTTCTGACGGACCCGTTCACACTAACTGGTGTCATGGTTGCCCGCCACTTAGATCTGCCTTTAGTCTTTAATGTGAGATGGACATTTGATGGTGAAGGCCATTTTAATATTGCCCCTTCACCTCTTTCTTATATTCCACTTGCAGGGACAGAGCTTTCCGATAAGATGAGCTTCCAAGAAAGAGTTTTGAATATATTTGCTTGCTGCTTCACACAATGTAATATAGCATATTTTATCACATCAAACTATGATGGCTTGATGCAAAAATTCTTTGGCCAAGATTATTTTGTTTCCCTTTTTCAAAGAGCTGACCTGTGGCTTATGAGAATTGACTTTGTGTTCGAGTTCCCACGGCCCACCATGCCTAATGTTATCTATATGGGAGGATTTCAATGTAAACCAGCTAAACCTCTTCCTCCACACCTGGAGGACTTTGTCCAGAGTTCAGGAGAGCACGGAGTCATCATTATGTCTCTGGGGACGCTCATTTCAAGTCTTCCCCATGAAATATCAGAGGAAATCGCTGCTGCTTTTGCAAAACTGCCTCAGAACATTATCTGGAGGCATACAGGTAAGCCGCCAGTGTCTTTAGGCAACAACACATTACTTGTTGACCAAAACACAAAACCAAAGTGTTTGTGGCACACGGAAGAACCAATGGAGTGCAAGAGGCTATCTACCACGGAGTTCCCATCCTGGGACTTCCGTTGGTCTTTGACCAACACGACAATCTCTTCAAAATAAAATTTTGAGGAGACCTCGCCCTCTTCTGGATAGAGTATGTGATACGGAACAAAGGTGCAGCTCACCTGAGAACAGAGTCCTACACAATGCCTTGGTATTCCTACCACTCGGTAGATGTTATCCTGTTTTTATTAGGAATTGGGCTGATAATGCTCCTGACCTTTGTTGTTAGTCAAGAGACTGTTCTTCTGTGTCTGTGGCAGAATAAAACGCAAACGTGACTAACAATGGCTAACATGTGTTTATATTGGTTTGTATATGGTATTCAATATACCTATCGATCGTTGTGGATTTGTGTAAAATATAGTATACTCACTGTTTTGTGCAACACTTGTTTGGTGTAATATGGATATTTGGTCCCAAGAAAGAACAATCTTGCTGTGGTTCAACATTGTAAAAGTATGTTTTAGTTCTTTAATTATGTATGCAAATATTTAATAACAACAAGTATAACTAAATGAATCTATTGACAACAAATTGTTAAATAAAAAACGAATCAGTCATAAATTAATTTAAGGTAATCAATTAATATGTAGATTATCACCCAGATCTGGTTAATCAATTAACATTGTATTGGCATATCTAATGGTGCCCTGACACCATAGCAGTGGTGAAGCGTCAGGGCCTTCAAGGTATTCAGAGAAGACCCTGGAACTCTCAGATGAAACAAAAAAAATCGAATTAATTGTATGAATAAAATGTAAAATGATCATACGCCTTCTCCAAATCCACAAAACACATGTTGACCGGATGGGCATACTCCCAAGCCACCTCCAGGATCCTTGCAAGAGTGAAAAGCTGGTCCGTTGTTCCACGACCAGGGCGGAATCCGCATTGTTCCTCTTCAATCTGAGGTTCGACTATCGGCCGAACCCTCCTTTCCAGCACCTTGGAGTAGACTTTCCCAGGGAGGCTGAGTAATGTGATACCCCTGTAATTGGCACACACCCTCTGGTCACCCTTTTTGAACCAACTTCAACTTGAACTTTTGGGCCAACATTATATTCATGAATTAATTAATCGTGGCAACAACATCTTACAAAATATTGTCAAATAAAGTATACTGTTGAACAATTTCTCTCGCAATGTGCAATGCATAACTTTTTATCCTTGTCTACAGACTGGCAAAGCGGCATACGTTTAATAGTATCCTACAAAACTCTAGTTACATGGTTATACATCCCGAATTAAGATGAATCACACGGCTGTTTAAACAGTTATATGCTAATCAAACAATTATTGAAATAACAGTTTGCACAGATGGTTTGCTAGAATCTGTCCTTGTGGCTTAGGCTCTGTTATGAGCACATAACATGTTTCTATTTGGTTTCCCCAAACCCAATATTCAGTCCTTCTTGTTGGGTTCTTCAGACCAAGGAGGAAACCCAAGATTGAAAGTGGGGTGTGTGGTACTTCTTCTTCTTCTGCTCCTCCTCTGTAGACGCAGAAACCGACTTGTAGAATTTCTATATATGTTTGGTGTCATATTTATGTTTGAACTCTAGGGGGCGCACCACCTCTATTATAAGTAACCTTTCTGATCAGTGTAATGCATGCACCTGTTAAGGAGACACCTGTTTTCCTACCTGTTTCACTGTTTGGAACTGATAAATTGAGCAACTGACAACCGTTCTGATTTAACCATTTATTCACTATTATTCTTTTTTGGACAATAAAACCCTGCAAACTACACCAGTCGCAACTTGGACATTCTACTATATTTGCATCACAAACTTTGTTACTGAGTAGAGAACTAATTATGTGTGGTGCATCGTGACGCCTGTCAACACAATCGGGGAGTGACAAGCGGTCACTACAAAAAGTAGGAAAACCCCCTCACGAAAGAAGGACGTGTGAGTATAAAGTTGGACAACCTCCCTCACGAAAGAAAGCCAGAGGTAAGAAGATTTATGAATAACACCTCTGTTAATGAAGACCTGGATAAAGGAATTGAAGGACGTGAAGAGCTGTAATGGCCTACCGCGATGTGGAATTGTTTGGACGCTGCTGTCATTTATGAATGAAACGTGACTTGGGACATTGCTACTCTGTTGCGCTTCCGTGCGAACGCTGTGGAGTATTCTAAACTTCAGACTGACGAAATGACTAATTGATTGATTGCGATGCTGTGGATTATGGAACGGACTATGTGCCGTATTAATATGTGGAACCATCGCAATTAATGTTTATGTCTGGACGTGTGGAAACTGGAGACTAAATGGCGCAATGGACTGATTGAATTCCGATGCAGCAGTGGACTATATGGAACGGAGAATGTGTGCCGTAGTATTACGTGGAACCAACGTAATTAGTGTTATTTGTATTATAAATATGTTGCGCTGAAACCTGGCTGCGCGCTGTGGCCTATATGCCTACAGCTGCATAGCCGCTATACTACGTTACTGCATTCATTAGCAGGAAGAAGATAGACCCACTTTGAAGGCTCTGACGTCACACCAAGTGAATGTAACATTCAAACTACAAAAGAATAATAATAAAAAATATAAAAACGAAATGTCTGAAGCAATGGAAGAAGATGGAGCTGTTGGACCAGCCCAGGAAGGCCAACTTCTAATTGAGACAAGTGGAAATGGAGCAGCAGGCCCTGTGGAAAAAGAACATGATGCTAGACCACAGAGGGATACAAAGCTCACAAGAAAGGCCCTCCAAGCTCATATAAGACAACTTCAAAAGACAAGAGTAAAAGGAATGAAAACATTGACTATAAAAAGGAATGCAATCGAAGAATTAATGATTGATTTTGGAAATGAGTTACTTGTTAAAGAAAGTTTTGCTGCATTCAGAGCCCTTGAAGAGGAAGTTATAGAAAAGCATGAGTCCATTCAGAATCTCATTGATGAAGAGGATAAAGAACAAGACAACCTAGAATGGCACCCTTCCATGCTTGCTTGTAAAAGGTTCCAAGATATATACTCAGGAGCAAGAAAAGGCACCATCCAGTTTCAAAAGTAGCAAAAAGGGACCAAACAGTCATAGAAGTAGTGTGAGCTCAACAACCTCATCTATGATGATTAGAAAGACTGAAGCTGAAAAAGCCGCCATGATGGCACGTGCTGTCAATTTAAAGAAAAAACAAGAGCTTGAGAAACAACAAAGAGATTTGAAATATGAATTGGAAACCAGACAAGCAGCTATACATACCTTACAAGAGGAGCTTGAGCTGCAAACTGACATCGAAGCTGCAGATGCAAAAATAAGGACACTATCAAGTTTTGAGGAACAAAAACAACAAGAGTATGGTCAAGACAAAGAGGCATGTTCAATTAAACACCATGACAATGGAAGAATGAAAGATAAACTGTATAGTCAACTTAATGAAGACGAGGAGGACAGTGATGAAGAAGAGGAGGAGGACAATGATGAAGAGGAGGAGGAGGAGGACAGTGATGAAGAAGAGGAAGAGGATGGAGTAGAAGAGGTGGAGCAGTGGCCAAGCCATACTACTAAAACAAGATGTGCTGCCCCTGCTGGTCAAAGCCGGCATGTGCGGCCCACTTCCTCTCAAACCCAAGACCCTCAGTCTCGCACTGATCTAAATCAAACATGCGGAAACAGCATCCTGGCAAAGGTGATTGTGACGGGGTCCTCTCTCGAACTCCTTTGAATCTCCCCAAAAACAGGCGTAGTCGGAAGAATCCCGTTGGTGGTTTTTATTTCCCGCCTCCCAAGGTGCAGAGGTGATATAGGTTTGCGAAAAATGTGAAAAGTGAAAGTAACATAAAACAAAATACCCTATACTTACTAGATCTACAAAAAGTGGAAAAAGAGAAAACAAATAAAACCAAACCCAATATACCTATTACTTAACACTTCACAATGGTTAACTATGCAAACACGCTACTACTTCCGACCAAGCAAATACCACCACGTTTACAGAGGGGTTCCCCGTTACCTTCACTGTCACTCAGCCAACTCCAGACCCCCTTCCCTGGGCCAAAGCAGCCCTCTTGTAGCCAATAGCCCCTCCCACTAGGCTTCAAACAGGATGTACCCAACAAACACATCAAACCCAACTCCTACACACAAAACATATATATATGTATATATATATATATACATATACATATATATCTATATACATAGATATATATATACATCTATATACATGTATATATCTAATAGATATATATATCACACATACTCTCCAACTGTTTGAACCAACGATACCCAAGTAAACAGTACAAAACCAAATGATACAATAACCTCGCTCACGTGACCATGGCCCTGCGCCAACCCCTCCCATTTAACCTGGCGGACATGTGCGCCTCTGCTTGGCCAACGCGTCCGCCTAGGAAGTGCCGGAGGAGTGCAGAGACGAATGCATCGTGACCATGTAAGTGAATCAATGTATGTGATGTGATGTGATGTGAGAAGCCTTCCCCAGCTGACAGGAGGGAATGCTTGGAATGTTTGGTGTCTGCGTGTGTGTGCGTTGCTCCGCTGCGTATCTGGCGTGTGTGTGTTTGTATGCGCACTGCCCGCAGTCAGTGACGGAGCCGCTCCGTCACAGTGATGAAAAGGCAGAACAAAATAACCGAAATGCTAATAAAAGAGCAACGTCATTCATTACTTCCTTCCAGCCAGATACCCATGTTTAAAGGAGATCCACTACAATACCTGTCATTCATCCGCGTCTTTGAGCATTCAATTGAAGAGAAAACTGACAACTACAAAGACCGTCTTTTCTTTCTCGAACAGTTTACCGAAGGCCAGGCCAAAGAGCTTGTAAGAAGTTGTCAGTATACAAACCACAAGAAGGGTTACAACGAAGCCAAAAGACTACTTGAAGAAAACTTTGGAAATCAACTGCTAATCGCAGCAGCTTGTATGGAGAAAGTTTCCAAGTGGATTACTATCAAAAGTGAGGACAAAAGGGCACTGCTTGCTTATTCAATTGCTCTCCGTGGATGTCTAAACACAATGCAAGACATCACATTTTTGGATGAGATGAGCACCCCATATCAAATGAAGCTGGTGATCCTAAAATGACCATCCAAGCTCAGGGAGAGGTGGGAGCTACTGCTTATGACTTTTATGAACGTAAAAGAAAAAGGGCAAAGTTTCCTGAACTTGTTGCTTTCATAGAGCGACAGGCTAGAATAGCAACAGATCCTCTTTTTGGGGACATACAAGACCCTGCACCCAGAAAGGAACAAAGAGGAAGCAAACTGTTCAATGCAAAGTTCAATTCAGATTACAAGCGAAGTAGCTTTGCAACTATTACAACCCCTGGTTTCTATGACGAACGGAAGCCTTACAAAAGTTCAAAGCTAAGCGCTGACCGCTTAAACGCCATCGTGCGCAGACCGTGGGTATTCTGTGCAGGAGAACATGCAGATGAATCATGTAAAATGAACAAAAGACCTCACAAGGAAAAAATTGAATGCTTGATGTCCAAAGGAGTATGCTTCGGCTGTTTAAATAAGGGACATAGAAGCAAAGATTATTAATAATAATAATAATATATCGGACTTATATAGCGCTTTTCCAGGTGCTCAAAGACACTTTACAGGAAATAGAAAACATAAAGACTAATACAAAACACAACAAACACAACAAAACAAAACAAGAAACAAAACAAAGCAGAGAACAAATTATGGGTTGAAAGCAAGAGTGAAGAGGTGGGTTTTGAGGGCTGTTTTAAAGGACGGAAGGGTGTTAGCATTGCGGATGTGGATAGGGAGGGCGTTCCAGAGGGAGGGGGCCGCTGCAGAAAATGCTCTGTCACCCCAGGTCCGGAGCTTAGTCCTGATGGGTTTTAATAGGTTAGCATCAGCAGACCTGAGGCGACGGTTAGGGGTGTGGCGGTGGAGGAGGTCAGAGAGGTAGGGGGGGGCCAGGTTATTGAGCGCTTTGAAGGTGATGAGAAGTATTTTGAAGTGTATCCTGTGTTTGATCGGGAGCCAGTGGAGGTCACGGAGGACAGGGGTGATGTGGTCAGAGCGGCGGGTGGAGGTGAGCAAGCGGGCAGCAGAGTTTTGGACATATTGTAGTTTATTGAGGATGTTGTTAGGTAAACCATATAGGATGCTGTTGCAGTAATCGAGCCGGGATGAGATGAAAGCATGGACCAGTGTTTCAGCTGCGGAGAGTGACAGGGAGGGTCGAAGACGGGCAATGTTCCTGAGGTGGAAGAAGGCTGTTTTGATGGTCTGGTTTACATGGGG
The DNA here is from genome assembly GCA_027704905.1 of Muraenolepis orangiensis. Lineage (NCBI taxonomy): Eukaryota > Metazoa > Chordata > Actinopteri > Gadiformes > Muraenolepididae > Muraenolepis > Muraenolepis orangiensis. The sequence goes on along the minus strand of JANIIK010000551.1, from coordinate 9,886 downwards.
GAGGAATGAGAGGGTGGGGTCAAGAATGATGTCAAGGTTGCGGACGCGGGTGGAGGAGGTGACAACAGAACCATCAATGTTCAGGGAGAAATCCTGGGTGGAGCGGGTGAGGGAGTTTGGACCGATGATGATGATTTCAGATTTGTCGCAGTTGAGTTTGAGTAAGTTATTTTGCATCCAGGTTTTGACGGCAGTGAGGCAGGTGGTGAGGGTGGAGTGGGTGGCTGCAGAGATGGATTTGGTGGAGAGGTAGAGCTGAGTGTCGTCGGCATAGCAGTGGAAATGGAGGCCATGTTGGCGTAAGATCAGACCAAGTGGAAGGATGTAGATGATGAAGAGCAGGGGACCGAGTACTGAACCCTGGGGCACACCATGAGGGACTTTGGCAGTGGGGGATTTGCAGTTGTTGATGGAGATTAATTGGTGTCTGTCGGAGAGATATGATTTAAACCAGGAGAGGGCGGTGCCCGTTATGCCGAGCGAGGACTGGAGGCGAGTGATGAGGATGGAGTGGTTAATGGTGTCGAAGGCGGCGCTGAGGTCAAGGAGGATGAGGATGGAGAGGGAACCAGAGTCGGCAGAGAGGAGAATGTCATTGGTGACCTTTTAAAGAGCGGTTTCAGTGCTGTGTCTGGAGCGGAAGCCGGATTGAAAAGGTTCATAGAGGTTATTGTAGTCCAGGTGGGTTTTTAATTGAGATCCAACGACTCGCTCTAATATTTTTGAAAGGAAAGGGAGGTTGGAGATGGGTCGGAAGTTGTTGGGGGTTTCAGGCTTGAGTCCGGGTTTTTTTAGTAAGGGGGTCACAGCAGCAAGTTTGAGGGCGGGGGGTACGAGGCCGGTGGACAGAGAGGAGTTAATGACTGAGGTGATCAGAGGAGAGAGTGAGGGGAGACAGGCCTTGACGAGGGTGGAGGGGATGGGGTCCAGGATGCAGGTTGAAGTTTTCATGCCAGTGAGTATGGAGGATAGGTCCGATGCGGTGATTTCAGTGAAGGATGAGAATGGGTGATTGGAAGGTGGAGGAGAGGCGGGTTCTGGAAAAGAGACGTAGGTGGCGGAGGCGTTGCACAGTTGGCTATGAATTGTGTCAATTTTAGATTGAAAGTGTGACAGAAAGGATGCACATTTACTGACAGTGAAGGAGTTGGAGATGGTGTCCATGGGTTTAAGGAGTTTAGTAATGGTGGAAAACAGAGTCTTAGGGTTGTTGCTGCTGGATTGTCTGACGGAGGAGTAGTGGGAGGAGCGTGCACTGTTGAGGGCATCTTTGTATAGCTGTTGGTGTTGTTTGTAGGCTTTATGGACAGTGAGACCGGTTATATTGGCTAAACGTTCAAGTTGGCGGCCCTTGGATTTAAGGTGATGGAGATGATCAGTGTACCAGGGGGCGGAGTGGGTGAAGGAGACAGATTTGGTTTTGATGGGAGCGAGCTGATTGAGACAGGAGGAGAGAGTGTCGTTGTAGGTGTTAACCAGGTCAGTAGGAGAGACAAGCAGGATGAGGGCAGAGTCAGGGATGGTGTCATTCAAAAGGGAGGAGAAAGAGGAGGGATGGATGGATTTGAGATTCCGGAAAGTTATGGAGCGCTTCTGCTTAATGAGGGGGGTGGGGATGAGAATGTCCATGGTGATAGCCAGGTGGTCGGAGATGGTGAGGTCGGAGCTGGACAGATTGCTGATGGTGATGCCGGAGGTGCAGACCAGGTCCAGTGTGTGTCCTTTTTTGTGGGTGGGGAAATCCACATGTTGGGTGAGGTTGAAGAAGTTTAAAATGTCCAGGAGTTCTGTGGAGGATTTGGAGTTGGATGAATCAACGTGTATGTTAAAATCACCAAGTAGCAGAACGGATGGAGAGATGGCGCAGAGTTGTGTGAGGAATTCAGACAGGTCAGAGGGGAAGGCAGGGTTAGGTTTGGGGGGGCGATAGATGACTGCAATAACCAGGGGTTTGGGACCAGACAGTTTAAAAGCAAGGTGACGATGATGATGATGATTGGGTGGCGACATTGGTTTCACGAGTTGGTCTTTCACCATCTCTCGTTACTTGCAGAGGAGGCCGCGTGGAGGCTGTCGTCTTCTCCTCCAAATGAGGATGGGGCCGGGATGGTTATTGCACTTGTGCCGATGTTATTGCGAAAAAAACCGGCTATTCCACCACCACGCCCTAGGTGGCGTGGTTTGTCCATGTATGAGTATCCGGGGGGAGTAGTCTGATTGAGTGAAAAGTATTCCTGTGGTTTTTGCCAAGTTTCGGTTAAGCAGAGAAAGTCCAGATTATTGTCAGTTATGAATTCATTGAGTAGGAGGCCCTTGCTGTTTATGGATCGGGTGTTAAACAGAGCAAATTTGAGATGAGGAAGAATTTGGACAGGCTGAGGTGCTTTGGCAAGGGGGCGGAGGCAGGGAGATCGGACGTGCAGGAGTTGCGGCGGTGCGCTTGGCTGACCAGAGGGAAGGGATGGAAGCAATGGAGTGATCAGACTGGGAGTAAACTAACTTTCTGCGGGAGGCTCTGTGGATGTAACGGGGACGACGGAGGAGTCCAAGTGTTTTGATGGCTGAGATGCACGGAGGAGCGGAGAAGTTGTTGAGTTTGTGTAGTTGCGAGGTGGAGTATTGCAGAAGCATGCCAGCCGGGGAGGATGTAATGATGAGCCTGAAAGTCGTTTGTCGATAGCCACGGACTAGATGACCAGAGTTGGAGAAGATCAAGATGATCCACAGCGTGGCAGGTGAGCTGCTAACGTTAGCTTCAAGCCGCTTGCTGACTGGGGGGCGGCTAGCTGACAGCTTAGCTGAAAAAGCAGCGATCTGACTGACCGCACCAGAACAGCTGAGAGGCTATCCGGGAAATACTCTCAGTAGCAGTGTGGAGCAAAAACGGGAGTATCCACGTATCCAAGTATCCCGAGTATCCAGCAGGGAGCTGGCTGACTCGTTGGTGGCTGCCGGCTAGCAAGGGGTTGCTAGCTAGCCGGCTAGTTGTCCGGGGAGTAGACGGTAGCAGTGGGCAGGCGCAAACAGGTAAGCAAACAATCAGCACTGAAGCCTTTCAGTTGAAAAAAATGTTGTGATGTTGGAAGGAAAAGAGTAGGATCAAAAGAAATAAAAAGCTTGCTGGGGAGCAGAAAGGGAACTAAACATACTAATTAAGGCACAAATGGAGAAGCGGCGAACAAAGCAGCGCCAGCGTCCTCTCCGTGTGGCATCACGGCAACTACTAGATTGTTCGAACAGATTGAATTGTGATGTGTGCTCCCAAAAACATCCAACAATTCTACACATATATAAAGGAAAAGATGAAGGACAAAAGACGGGTGAAACAAGTACGTCAATCAGCAGTGGAATGGTTTCTCTGGAAGCCCATGGCATTACCGGGGGCCGGTGATGGCCAAACACTTTCAATCATACCAGCACAAGTGAAAATGTCCAACTCAACTAAAATAATCCAAACGTATGTTTTCATGGATTCGGGGAAGTACAGCATGTTTTTGTACTGAAGCATTGAGACGGCAGTTGAATACGAAGGTAAAGAAAACACGAATCCTGTTGAGGACTATGGGCCAAGAGCAAGCTGTTAACACTTCATTTATCCCCGCTGGTCAACTTGAAGTAAGCAACATAGACAGTTCTGAGTTCTACGAGCTACCAAAGCTGTACATCCAAGATGAAATCCCTGTAGCCAAGGATCATATACCTACACAAGCTGCACTAGAAAGGTGGGACTACCTGAAGGAGATTCACCTGACAGAAGTTGATGCGCCTGTTGGACTGCTCATTGGAACCAATGCGCCACAACTAATGGAACCGTGGAAGGTCATTAACAGTCAGAATGAGGGACCTTATGCTGTTAAAACAGTGTTAGGATGGATAGCGAATGGATCACTAAACAAGGATGATGGAGATGGACTGCACTCATCTGTCACCGCTAATCGGATTTCAGTAGCAGACTTGAACGATCTTATCATTGGACCAACCATGATTTCCCAGAAAGGAAATATGAGGAAAAGAAGGAAATGTCTGTTGAAGACAAAAGATTTGTGGAGATTATGTCGAACTCTGCTGTGAAAAGAGATGGACATTATCAACTTGCACTTCCATTTAAGCAAAGGGAAACCAAAATGCCATACAATCGCCATCTGGCAGAACAAAGAATGATGTCACTAAAGAGAAAGTTCCACCGGAATCCAACTTTCCACGAGGAATACAGAACATTTTTAGAAGGCGTAATACAGAAAGGTCATGCTGAGCCTGTGCCACAAGAAGAGCTCAAGACTGACAGTGGAAAGGTATGGTACATACCACACCATGGGGTTCGCCACCCAAGGAAAGACACACTCCGTGTTGTTTTTGATTGCTCTGCCTCACTACAAGGAACTTCCCTGAATGACAATCTGATCCAAGGTCCCAACCTTACCAACACGTTGCTTGGCGTTTTGATGCGGTTCAGACAAGAACCAATTGCTTTCATGGCTGATGTGGAGGGAATGTTCCATCAAGTCAAAGTTGCACCCTCAGACCGCGACTATCTTCTCTTCCTATGGTGGCCTGGTGGGGACGTCACTAAACCCCTAGCTGAGTTCAGGATGACAGTACACCTGTTCGGTGCTACATCCTCATCCAGCTGTGCCAGTTATGCCCTACTGAAATCTGCAGAGGACAACACAGAAGCAATCTCAGCTGAAGCAGTTGACACTGTTCGAAACAACTTTTATGTAGATGATTGTTTAAAGTCTGTTTCCACAGAAGAAGAAGCCGTGAGACTATGTGCAGAGCTAAAGGACGTATGTGCAAAAGGAGGGTTCAACTTGACCAAGTGGATAAGTAACAGCAGAACTGTGCTGGCTTCAATTACTGAACAGGAAAGAGCCAAGGAAGTGAAGACCCTGGATTTGGAGAAACAAACTCTTCCCATCGAAAGAGCGCTTGGAATACAGTGGTGCGTGGAAGAAGACACCATCAAGTTCCAAGTCAGCCTGAAACCCAAACCGGAGACTAGACGAGGTATTCTTTCCATTGTGAGCTCAGTCTATGATCCACTTGGATTTCTTGCCCCATTTGTTTTTACAGCTAAACACATACTACAACAAGTGTGCAAGCTTGATAGCGGATGGGATCAGGAAATTCCAGAGGCCAAAAATGGTTGATGGGTTTGAAGCAGATGGAAGACTTCAGTATCCCGCGGTGCGTCAAACCCAAACAATTCGGGTCAATCCAGTTTGCACAGTTACACCTTTGCCTACCTAAAAATGTCAAACAAAAAAGATGATGTGCACACAGCCTTCATAATGGGAAAGGCGAGAGTGGCACCTCTCAAACAAATAACGATCCCTAGGATGGAGCTCACTGCAGCAGCCCTTGCTGTACGCATTGACCGAATGTTGATGACTGAGCTCAAAATCCCTCTTGAAAGTTCCATGTTCTGGACAGACAGTACATCGGTACTAAAGTATATAAAAAATGAAAACCAAAGGTTTCACACCTTTGTAGCCAATCGGGTGAGTGTCATCAGAGAAGCAACAAATGTATCACAGTGGAGGTACATAAACACCAAGTTGAATCCGGCAGACCACGCTTCTCGCGGCCTCCATGCTGAGGCATTCTTAAAGTGCGACACTTGGTGCAATGGTCCAATTTTCTTGAAACAACCTGAAAGAGAATGGCCGAAACTTCCTGACCGACTTACCGCCGACAATCCCGATGACCCTGAAATAAAGAAAGAAAAGGTCACCGTGAACGCAATCAACGAACACGAGCCAGAGGCAACAAGCTAAATGATACTTCATTTTGCTGACTGGGGAAAACTAAGGAGAGCAACATCATGGTTTCTGCACTTAAAAAGTGTCTTGTTACAATTGAGTAAAAAGTGAAAGGAAGTACTTACCATTGTACATGTCACGCAGAGAGGGAGTGGGTTGGACCCCGAACGCAGACGCCGACAAGTGGAGAGTGATACGAACGGCTTTATTTCCAAATAAACAAGCACACACAAAACACAAGGGTGCATGGGGAGGACTACGTGAACGCAGAGTAAGTAACGACCTCACGCTGGGGTAAAGGAAAGGCAACGTATATATAGGTGAGGTGATCAACAAATGACACGAGGGGAAATTGAGTCCAGGTGTGTGTGTGTGTGCGCCACCAGCGCACGTGGCTAGGCCACGCCCCCTGCCAACCACCGTAACCGTGACAGTACCCCCCCCTCAACGGGCGCCTCCTGGCGTCCAACCCGGCTTGAAGGGGTGTTCCCGGTGGCAGTTGAGGGAAAAGAACAGATCCCGACTGTAGCGGCGCGGGGGCCAACCCCGCCCCTCTGGACCGTCTGCGTCCCAGTCGATGATCCGGGGGGGTGGAGGAGATTTGGTGGGCGGGTGGGGCCCGGGAAGAGAGCCACCCCTTCTGCCCAGGTCGGTGGGAGTCCTCTCTGGAGGTCTCCTCTAAGGGTCCCCTTCGGGACCTCCTCTGGAGTCTCCTCAGGGGTCTGCTCTGAACCCCCTCTGTAGTCGACAGCCGGGGACCGCGTGACGTCGTCGGGCGGATACGGCGCGGCGTCAGCAGACGGGGGCTGCGTGACGTCAGCAGACGGAGGCTGCGTGACATCGTCGGGCGGGTACGGCGTAGCGTCCGCAGACGGGGGCTGCGTGACGTCGTCAGGCGGGTACGGCGCGGCGTCAGCAGACGGGGGCTGCGTGACGTCGTCGGGCGGATCCGGCGCGGCGTCAGCAGACGGGGGTTGCGTGACGTCGTCAGGCGGGTACGGCGCGGCGTCAGCAGACGGGGGCCGCTTGACGTCATCAGGCGGGTACGGCGCGGCGTCAGCAGACGGGGGCCGCTTGACGTCATCAGGCCGGTATGGCGCGGCGTCAGCAGACGGGGACTGCGTAACGTCGTCGGGCGGATCCGGCGCGGCGTCAGCAGACGGGGGCCGCTTGACGTCCTCAGACGGGTGCGGAGCGACGTCCTCAGATGGGTGCGGAGCGACGTCCTCAGTCGGATGCGGAGCGACGTCGTCAGCTGGGTGCGGAGCGACGTCCTCAGGCGGATGCGGAGCGACGTCCTCAGGCGGATGCGGAGCGACGTCCTCAGGCGGATGCGGAGCGACGTCCTCAGGCGGATGCGGAGCGACGTCCTCAGGCGGATGCGGAGCGACGTCCTCAGCTGGGTGCGGAGCGACGTCCTCCGGCGGATGCGGAGCGACGTCCTCCGGCGAATGCGGAGCGACGTCCTCAAGCGGGTGCGGAGCGACGTCCTCAAGCGGGTGCGGAGCGACGTCCTCAAGCGGGTGCGGAGCGGCGTCGTCAGCCGGGTGCGGAGCGGCGTCGTCAGCCGGGTGCGGAGCGGCGTCGTCCGCCGGGTGCGGAGCGGCGTCGTCCGCCGGGTGCGGAGCGACGTCGTCCGCCGGGTGCGGAGCGGCGTCGTCAGCCGGGTGCGGAGCGACGTCGTCAGCGGTCCTTCCGATGAGGGAAGCAATGAAGGCTGCCATGTTCCCGCACTGGACCAACGTCGTCTGTATTTTCCGACCCGCCTGTCCGTGACTGGCGATCAGGGACTCAACAACGAGCTGACACTGGTCACGGACAGCGGGGCCCATGTTGGCCAACCGGGCCTCCCACGCTTCCTCCTGCTCCCGCAGCGCCTGGATCTGTGCTCTGAACCCGACCATCTGAGCATCGAGCCCGCGCTTCGCACGCTCGAGAAGGCCGGGGTCCAGGCAAGCATCCCGGTCGTCCCGCATCACCCGGCATATTTGGCGCCACTCGTCGAGGTCGCCGGGGTCCATAGTGGTGAGGTCGTTCTGTCACGCAGAGAGGGAGTGGGTTGGACCCCGAACGCAGACGCCGACAAGTGGAGAGTGATACGAACGGCTTTATTTCCAAATAAACAAGCACACACAAAACACAAGGGTGCATGGGGAGGACTACGTGAACGCAGAGTAAGTAACGACCTCACGCTGGGGTAAAGGAAAGGCAACGTATATATAGGTGAGGTGATCAACAAATGACACGAGGGGAAATTGAGTCCAGGTGTGTGTGTGTGTGTGCGCCACCAGCGCACGTGGCTAGGCCACGCCCCCTGCCAACCACCGTAACCGTGACAGTACAAGCACAACTAAAGGATGTGGACAAGCAGAAGCAGATGATTGAAGCTGAGATGACAAGGTTCAAAGAGACGATGACTGTTATCACACTCACCATTGACTATCTGGAAGAGGCAGAGGAAGCTATAATACACTTCTGTCAGAAATAAAGCTTTTTGGAGGAACTGACAGCACTGCAAGCCAATGGTTCTGTCAAGAAGAACAGCTCACTGTACAGACTTGATCCAGTGCTTGAAAATGGTATCTTGAGAGTTGGGGGACGATTGAACTAAATGGCAATGCCAGAAGAAATGAAACACGCAGTAATTCTTCCCAAGAATGTCTCCCATATCATTCTCCGAAGTATCCATAACAAGGTTGGTCACAGCGGCAGAAATCACATGTCAAGATTGAGGCAAAAATACTGGATTCCCTCTGCGAACGCTCTGGCAAGAAGAGTCATATCTGATTGTACTGTATGCCGACGTTTACTCGCTACAGGTGGAGAGCAAAAGATGGCAGATTTACCCAAAGACAGGTTAATACCAGACTTGCCACCATTCTCACATGTGGGGGTCGACTACTTTGGGCCAATTGAAGTAAAAAGAGGAAGGACTATGCTGAAAAGATATGGAGTCATTTTTCCGTGCCTCGCCAGCCGAGCGATACATTTAGAAGTGGCTCATTCGTTGCATACGGATTCTTGTATTAATGCATTCCGACGTTTCATCAGTAGAAGAGGCCAAGTGGTTGGAATAAGATCTGACAACGGGACCAACCATGTCTCTACAGAAAAGGAGCTAAAGAGAGCCTTAAAGGAGTGGAATCATGTTCAAATAGCACAAGCCCTACAGCAAAGGAATGTGAAGTGGACCTTTAATCCTCCGTATGGAGCCCATCATGGTGGAATATGGGAGAGATTAATCCGTCTGGTCAAGAAAACTCTATTATCAGTCACTAAGCAACAAACTCTTGATGATGAACACCTCTCAACTATCATGTGTGAAGTGGAAGCCATTTTGAACAGTCGTCCACTGACAACTGTCTCAAACGACCAGAGTGATTTGGAAGCTCTTACTCCTAACCATCTTCTTCAGCTTAAGGTCCAGCCTGTTCTGCCACATGGGATGTTTAACCCAAATTACCTGTACGCTAGGCGCCGTTGGAGGCAAGTTCAGTACATCTCGGATCTGTTCTGGACCAGATGGGTGAAGGAATATCTTCCACTTCTCCAAGAAAGGCAGCGATGGAATAGAACCAGGAGAAACTTCACAAAAGGAGACGTTGTTCTGATCATAGACTCAATGCACCCCGTGGGTCCTGGGTCATGGCAAGAGTCCTGGAGACGCGCCCTGGATCCAGAGGATTGGTGCGCAGCGTACTCCTAAAAAAACAGAACTAACACGTTGGAACGACCAATCAGGACAAGTGGAGGCCAGGACCCAGTCAAGCTTATTTGTGTTTAGAACTATGATATGAAATTGGAATTGGTTATGTCGGTAGCTTCTTTAATATATTTTTGTAATTGTGTTAGTTTAGTGCACAATTAGGGGCCGGTGTGTAGAAGCAGAAACCCGACTTGTAGAATTTCTATATGTTTGGTGTCATATTTATGTTTGAACTCTAGGGGGCACACCACCTCTATTATAAGTAACCTTGCTGATCAGTGTAATCCATGCACCTGTTAAGGAGACAGTGGCGGCTGGCCCATAGGGGGCGATGGGGCGCCGCCCCCCCCTAAACCACACGCACAAACAAAATATAAAAAAAAAAATATATATATATATATATATTGTCAATATGTGT
>JANIIK010000550.1:0-76750 GCA_027704905.1 Muraenolepis orangiensis | reverse complement strand
ACATATATTTGTAAGTGTGTGTGTGTGTGTGTGTTTTTGCGTATGTGTTTGTGCGTGCATGTGTGTGTCTGTGTGTGAGTGTGCGTCTGTGCGTGTGTGCCCGCAGAGACAGCATAATATGCTTTTCCTAGTAGTACACTGTGACGCACACAAATGACGTCTTCCGTGGGGCGATTTGAAAAGCGCCCCACGGGAAGACGTTTTGAGGACGCTGATTGGCTACATTTTATGTCACTCGTTTATATCTTGAATCAGCAATTGGCTAAACTGCTACAGAGACCCGCCTCCGTGGGGCGATTTGAAAAGCGCCCCAGCAGCATCGTCATACAAATGCGCCCTTAAGGCTGCAGTGTACTAGGCATATGTGTACTAGGAAAAGCATATTATGTTGCGCAAATTATTTTAAAATCATATTTTATACATATTTCTGGGTGCATTCCATATTTTAAACACACACATATTGACAATATATATATATATATATATATATATTTTTTTTTTAAATATTTTGTTTGTGCGTGTGGTTTAGGGGGGGGCGGCGCCCCATCGCCCCCTATGGGCCAGCCGCCACTGTCTCCTTAACAGGTGCATGGATTACACTGATCAGCAAGGTTACTTATAATAGAGGTGGTGTGCCCCCTAGAGTTCAAACATAAATATGACACCAAACATATAGAAATTCTACAAGTCGGGTTTCTGCTTCTACACACCGGCCCCTAATTGTGCACTAAACTAACACAATTACAAAAATATATTAAAGAAGCTACCGACATAACCAATTCCAATTTCATATCATAGTTCTAAACACAAATAAGCTTGACTGGGTCCTGGCCTCCACTTGTCCTGATTGGTCGTTCCAACGTGTTAGTTCTGTTTTTTTAGGAGTACGCTGCGCACCAATCCTCTGGATCCAGGGCGCGTCTCCAGGACTCTTGCCATGACCCAGGACCCACGGGGTGCATTGAGTCTATGATCAGAACAACGTCTCCTTTTGTGAAGTTTCTCCTGGTTCTATTCCATCGCTGCCTTTCTTGGAGAAGTGGAAGATATTCCTTCACCCATCTGGTCCAGAACAGATCCGAGATGTACTGAACTTGCCTCCAACGGCGCCTAGCGTACAGGTAATTTGGGTTAAACATCCCATGTGGCAGAACAGGCTGGACCTTAAGCTGAAGAAGATGGTTAGGAGTAAGAGCTTCCAAATCACTCTGGTCGTTTGAGACAGTTGTCAGTGGACGACTGTTCAAAATGGCTTCCACTTCACACATGATAGTTGAGAGGTGTTCATCATCAAGAGTTTGTTGCTTAGTGACTGATAATAGAGTTTTCTTGACCAGACGGATTAATCTCTCCCATATTCCACCATGATGGGCTCCATACGGAGGATTAAAGGTCCACTTCACATTCCTTTGCTGTAGGGCTTGTGCTATTTGAACATGATTCCACTCCTTTAAGGCTCTCTTTAGCTCCTTTTCTGTAGAGACATGGTTGGTCCCGTTGTCAGATCTTATTCCAACCACTTGGCCTCTTCTACTGATGAAACGTCGGAATGCATTAATACAAGAATCCGTATGCAACGAATGAGCCACTTCTAAATGTATCGCTCGGCTGGCGAGGCACGGAAAAATGACTCCATATCTTTTCAGCATAGTCCTTCCTCTTTTTACTTCAATTGGCCCAAAGTAGTCGACCCCCACATGTGAGAATGGTGGCAAGTCTGGTATTAACCTGTCTTTGGGTAAATCTGCCATCTTTTGCTCTCCACCTGTAGCGAGTAAATGTCGGCATACAGTACAATCAGATATGACTCTTCTTGCCAGAGCGTTCGCAGAGGGAATCCAGTATTTTTGCCTCAATCTTGACATGTGATTTCTGCCGCTGTGACCAACCTTGTTATGGATACTTCGGAGAATGATATGGGAGATATTCTTGGGAAGAATTACTGCGTGTTTCATTTCTTCTGGCATTGCCATTTAGTTCAATCGTCCCCCAACTCTCAAGATACCATTTTCAAGCACTGGATCAAGTCTGTACAGTGAGCTGTTCTTCTTGACAGAACCATTGGCTTGCAGTGCTGTCAGTTCCTCCAAAAAGCTTTATTTCTGACAGAAGTGTATTATAGCTTCCTCTGCCTCTTCCAGATAGTCAATGGTGAGTGTGATAACAGTCATCGTCTCTTTGAACCTTGTCATCTCAGCTTCAATCATCTGCTTCTGCTTGTCCACATCCTTTAGTTGTGCTTGTACTGTCACGGTTACGGTGGTTGGCAGGGGGCGTGGCCTAGCCACGTGCGCTGGTGGCGCACACACACACACACACCTGGACTCAATTTCCCCTCGTGTCATTTGTTGATCACCTCACCTATATATACGTTGCCTTTCCTTTACCCCAGCGTGAGGTCGTTACTTACTCTGCGTTCACGTAGTCCTCCCCATGCACCCTTGTGTTTTGTGTGTGCTTGTTTATTTGGAAATAAAGCCGTTCGTATCACTCTCCACTTGTCGGCGTCTGCGTTCGGGGTCCAACCCACTCCCTCTCTGCGTGACAGAACGACCTCACCACTATGGACCCCGGCGACCTCGACGAGTGGCGCCAAATATGCCGGGTGATGCGGGACGACCGGGATGCTTGCCTGGACCCCGGCCTTCTCGAGCGTGCGAAGCGCGGGCTCGATGCTCAGATGGTCGGGTTCAGAGCACAGATCCAGGCGCTGCGGGAGCAGGAGGAAGCGTGGGAGGCCCGGTTGGCCAACATGGGCCCCGCTGTCCGTGACCAGTGTCAGCTCGTTGTTGAGTCCCTGATCGCCAGTCACGGACAGGCGGGTCGGAAAATACAGACGACGTTGGTCCAGTGCGGGAACATGGCAGCCTTCATTGCTTCCCTCATCGGAAGGACCGCTGACGACGTCGCTCCGCACCCGGCTGACGACGCCGCTCCGCACCCGGCTGACGACGCCGCTCCGCACCCGGCTGACGACGCCGCTCCGCACCCGGCGGACGGCGCCGCTCCGCACCCGGCTGACGACGCCGCTCCGCACCCGGCTGACGACGCCGCTCCGCACCCGCTTGAGGACGTCGCTCCGCACCCGCTTGAGGACGTCGCTCCGCACCCGCTTGAGGACGTCGCTCCGCATTCGCCGGAGGACGTCGCTCCGCATCCGCCGGAGGACGTCGCTCCGCATCCGCCGGAGGACGTCGCTCCGCACCCAGCTGAGGACGTCGCTCTGCACCCGCTTGAGGACGTCGCTCCGCACCCGCTTGAGGACGTCGCTCCGCATTCGCCGGAGGACGTCGCTCCGCATCCGCCTGAGGACGTCGCTCCGCATCCGCCTGAGGACGTCGCTCCGCATCCGCCTGAGGACGTCGCTCCGCACCCAGCTGACGACGTCGCTCCGCACCCGACTGAGGACGTCGCTCCGCACCCGTCTGAGGACGTCGCTCCGCACCCGTCTGAGGACGTCAAGCGGCCCCCGTCTGCTGACGCCGCGCCGGATCCGCCCGACGACGTTACGCAGTCCCCGTCTGCTGACGCCGCGCCATACCGGCCTGATGACGTCAAGCGGCCCCCGTCTGCTGACGCCGCACCGTACCCGCCCGACGACGTCACGCAGCCCCCGTCTGCTGACGCCGCGCCGTACCCGCCTGATGACGTCAAGCGGCCCCCGTCTGCTGACGCCGCGCCGTACCCGCCTGACGACGTCACGCAACCCCCGTCTGCTGACGCCGCGCCGGATCCGCCCGACGACGTCACGCAGCCCCCGTCTGCTGACGCCGCGCCGCACTGGGACGCAGACGGTCCAGAGGGGCGGGGTTGGCCCCCGCGCCGCTACAGTCGGGATCTGTTCTTTTCCCTCAACTGCCACCGGGAACACCCCTTCAAGCCGGGTTGGACGCCAGGAGGCGCCCGTTGAGGGGGGGGTACTGTCACGGTTACGGTGGTTGGCAGGGGGCGTGGCCTAGCCACGTGCGCTGGTGGCGCACACACACACACACACCTGGACTCAATTTCCCCTCGTGTCATTTGTTGATCACCTCACCTATATATACGTTGCCTTTCCTTTACCCCAGCGTGAGGTCGTTACTTACTCTGCGTTCACGTAGTCCTCCCCATGCACCCTTGTGTTTTGTGTGTGCTTGTTTATTTGGAAATAAAGCCGTTCGTATCACTCCCCACTTGTCGGCGTCTGCGTTCGGGGTCCAACCCACTCCCTCTCTGCGTGACATGTACAATGGTAAGTACTTCCTTTCACTTTTTACTCAATTGTAACAAGACACTTTTTAAGTGCAGAAACCATGATGTTGCTCTCCTTAGTTTTCCCCAGTCAGCAAAATGAAGTATCATTTAGCTTGTTGCCTCTGGCTCGTGTTCGTTGATTGCGTTCACGGTGACCTTTTCTTTCTTTATTTCAGGGTCATCGGGATTGTCGGCGGTAAGTCGGTCAGGAAGTTTCGGCCATTCTCTTTCAGGTTGTTTCAAGAAAATTGGACCATTGCACCAAGTGTCGCACTTTAAGAATGCCTCAGCATGGAGGCCGCGAGAAGCGTGGTCTGCCGGATTCAACTTGGTGTTTATGTACCTCCACTGTGATACATTTGTTGCTTCTCTGATGACGCTCACCCGATTGGCTACAAAGGTGTGAAACCTTTGGTTTTCATTTTTTATATACTTTAGTACCGATGTACTGTCTGTCCAGAACATGGAACTTTCAAGAGGGATTTTGAGCTCAGTCATCAACATTCGGTCAATGCGTACAGCAAGGGCTGCTGCAGTGAGCTCCATCCTAGGGATCGTTATTTGTTTGAGAGGTGCCACTCTCGCCTTTCCCATTATGAAGGCTGTGTGCACATCATCTTTTTTGGTAGGCAAAGGTGTAACTGTGCAAACTGGATTGACCCGAATTGTTTGGGTTTGACGCACCGCGGGATACAGAAGTCTTCCATCTGCTTCAAACCCATCAACCATTTTTGGCCTCTGGAATTTCCTGATCCCATCCGCTATCAAGCTTGCACACTTGTTGTAGTATGTGTTTAGCTGTAAAAACAAATGGGGCAAGAAATCCAAGTGGATCATAGACTGAGCTCACAATGGAAAGAATACCTCGTCTAGTCTCCGGTTTGGGTTTCAGGCTGACTTGGAACTTGATGGTGTCTTCTTCCACGCACCACTGTATTCCAAGCGCTCTTTCGATGGGAAGAGTTTGTTTCTCCAAATCCAGGGTCTTCACTTCCTTGGCTCTTTCCTGTTCAGTAATTGAAGCCAGCACAGTTCTGCTGTTACTTATCCACTTGGTCAAGTTGAACCCTCCTTTTGCACATACGTCCTTTAGCTCTGCACATAGTCTCACGGCTTCTTCTTCTGTGGAAACAGACTTTAAACAATCATCTACATAAAAGTTGTTTCGAACAGTGTCAACTGCTTCAGCTGAGAATGCTTCTGTGTTGTCCTCTGCAGATTTCAGTAGGGCATAACTGGCACAGCTGGATGAGGATGTAGCACCGAACAGGTGTACTGTCATCCTGAACTCAGCTAGGGGTTTAGTGACGTCCCCACCAGGCCACCATAGGAAGCGAAGATAGTCGCGGTCTGAGGGTGCAACTTTGACTTGATGGAACATTCCCTCCACATCAGCCATGAAAGCAATTGGTTCTTGTCTGAACCACATCAAAACGCCAAGCAACGTGTTGGTAAGGTTGGGACCTTGGATCAGATTGTCATTCAGGGAAGTTCCTTGTAGTGAGGCAGAGCAATCAAAAACAACACGGAGTGTGTCTTTCCTTGGGTGGCGAACCCCATGGTGTGGTATGTACCATACCTTTCCACTGTCAGTCTTGAGCTCTTCTTGTGGCACAGGCTCAGCATGACCTTTCTGTATTACGCCTTCTAAAAATGTTCTGTATTCCTCGTGGAAAGTTGGATTCCGGTGGAACTTTCTCTTTAGTGACATCATTCTTTGTTCTGCCAGATGGCGATTGTATGGCATTTTGGTTTCCCTTTGCTTAAATGGAAGTGCAAGTTGATAATGTCCATCTCTTTTCACAGCAGAGTTCGACATAATCTCCACAAATCTTTTGTCTTCAACAGACATTTCCTTCTTTTCCTCATATTTCCTTTCTGGGAAATCATGGTTGGTCCAATGATAAGATCGTTCAAGTCTGCTACTGAAATCCGATTAGCGGTGACAGATGAGTGCAGTCCATCTCCATCATCCTTGTTTAGTGATCCATTCGCTATCCATCCTAACACTGTTTTAACAGCATAAGGTCCCTCATTCTGACTGTTAATGACCTTCCACGGTTCCATTAGTTGTGGCGCATTGGTTCCAATGAGCAGTCCAACAGGCGCATCAACTTCTGTCAGGTGAATCTCCTTCAGGTAGTCCCACCTTTCTAGTGCAGCTTGTGTAGGTATATGATCCTTGGCTACAGGGATTTCATCTTGGATGTACAGCTTTGGTAGCTCGTAGAACTCAGAACTGTCTATGTTGCTTACTTCAAGTTGACCAGCGGGGATAAATTAAGTGTTAACAGCTTGCTCTTGGCCCATAGTCCTCAACAGGATTCGTGTTTTCTTTACCTTCGTATTCAACTGCCGTCTCAATGCTTCAGTACAAAAACATGCTGTACTTCCCCGAATCCATGAAAACATACGTTTGGATTATTTTAGTTGAGTTGGACATTTTCACTTGTGCTGGTATGATTGAAAGTGTTTGGCCATCACCGGCCCCCGGTAATGCCATGGGCTTCCAGAGAAACCATTCCACTGCTGATTGACGTACTTGTTTCACCCGTCTTTTGTCCTTCATCTTTTCCTTTATATATGTGTAGAATTGTTGGATGTTTTTGGGAGCACACATCACAATTCAATCTGTTCGAACAATCTAGTAGTTGCCGTGATGCCACACGGAGAGGACGCTGGCGCTGCTTTGTTCGCCGCTTCTCCATTTGTGCCTTAATTAGTATGTTTAGTTCCCTTTCTGCTCCCCAGCAAGCTTTTTATTTCTTTTGATCCTACTCTTTTCCTTCCAACATCACAACATTTTTTTCAACTGAAAGGCTTCAGTGCTGATTGTTTGCTTACCTGTTTGCGCCTGCCCACTGCTACCGTCTACTCCCCGGACAACTAGCCGGCTAGCTAGCAACCCCTTGCTAGCCGGCAGCCACCAACGAGTCAGCCAGCTCCCTGCTGGATACTTGGATACGTGGATACTCCCGTTTTTGCTCCACACTGCTACTGAGAGTATTTCCCGGATAGCCTCTCAGCTGTTCTGGTGCGGTCAGTCAGATCGCTGCTTTTTCAGCTAAGCTGTCAGCTAGCCGCCCCCCAGTCAGCAAGCGGCTTGAAGCTAACGTTAGCAGCTCACCTGCCACGCTGTGGATCATCTTGTCGTGCCTGTCACTTCTCCAACTCTGGTCATCTAGTCCGTGGCTATCGACAAACGACTTTCAGGCTCATCATTACATCCTCCCCGGCTGGCATGCTTCTGCAATACTCCACCTCGCAACTACACAAACTCAACAACTTCTCCGCTCCTCCGTGCATCTCAGCCATCAAAACACTTGGACTCCTCCGTCGTCCCCGTTACATCCACAGAGCCTCCCGCAGAAAGTTAGTTTACTCCCAGTCTGATCACTCCATTGCTTCCATCCCTTCCCTCTGGTCAGCCAAGCGCACCGCCGCAACTCCTGCACGTCATCATCACAACAACCTACACGTGCGATCTCCCTGCCTCCGCCCCCTTGCCAAAGCACCTCAGCCTGTCCAAATTCTTCCTCATCTCAAATTTGCTCTGTTTAACACCCGATCCATAAACAGCAAGGGCCTCCTACTCAATGAATTCATAACTGACAATAATCTGGACTTTCTCTGCTTAACCGAAACTTGGCAAAAACCACAGGAATACTTTTCACTCAATCAGACTACTCCCCCCGGATACTCATACATGGACAAACCACGCCACCTAGGGCGTGGTGGTGGAATAGCCGTTTTTTTTCGCAATAACATCGGCACAAGTGCAATAACCATCCCGGCCCCATCCTCATTTGAACACCTTGCTTTTAAACTGTCTGGTCCCAAACCCCTGGTTATTGCAGTCATCTATCGCCCCCCCAAACCTAACCCTGCCTTCCCCTCTGACCTGTCTGAATTCCTCACACAACTCTGCGCCATCTCTCCATCCGTTCTGCTACTTGGTGATTTTAACATACACGTTGATTCATCCAACTCCAAATCCTCCACAGAACTCCTGGACATTTTAAACTTCTTCAACCTCACCCAACATGTGGATTTCCCCACCCACAAAAAAGGACACACACTGGACCTGGTCTGCACCTCCGGCATCACCATCAGCAATCTGTCCAGCTCCGACCTCACCATCTCCGACCACCTGGCTATCACCATGGACATTCTCATCCCCACCCCCCTCATTAAGCAGAAGCGCTCCATAACTTTCCGGAATCTCAAATCCATCCATCCCTCCTCTTTCTCCTCCCTTTTGAATGACACCATCCCTGACTCTGCCCTCATCCTGCTTGTCTCTCCTACTGACCTGGTTAACACCTACAACGACACTCTCTCCTCCTGTCTCAATCAGCTCGCTCCCATCAAAACCAAATCTGTCTCCTTCACCCACTCCGCCCCCTGGTACACTGATCATCTCCATCACCTTAAATCCAAGGGCCGCCAACTTGAACGTTTAGCCAATATAACCGGTCTCACTGTCCATAAAGCCTACAAACAACACCAACAGCTATACAAAGATGCCCTCAACAGTGCACGCTCCTCCCACTACTCCTCCGTCAGACAATCCAGCAGCAACAACCCTAAGACTCTGTTTTCCACCATTACTAAACTCCTTAAACCCATGGACACCATCTCCAACTCCTTCACTGTCAGTAAATGTGCATCCTTTCTGTCACACTTTCAATCTAAAATTGACACAATTCATAGCCAACTGTGCAACGCCTCCGCCACCTACGTCTCTTTTCCAGAACCCGCCTCTCCTCCACCTTCCAATCACCCATTCTCATCCTTCACTGAAATCACCGCATCGGACCTATCCTCCATACTCACTGGCATGAAAACTTCAACCTGCATCCTGGACCCCATCCCCTCCACCCTCGTCAAGGCCTGTCTCCCCTCACTCTCTCCTCTGATCACCTCAGTCATTAACTCCTCTCTGTCCACCGGCCTCGTACCCCCCGCCCTCAAACTTGCTGCTGTGACCCCCTTACTAAAAAAACCCGGACTCAAGCCTGAAACCCCCAACAACTTCCGACCCATCTCCAACCTCCCTTTCCTTTCAAACATATTAGAGCGAGTCGTTGGATCTCAATTAAAAACCCACCTGGACTACAATAACCTCTATGAACCTTTTCAATCCGGCTTCCGCTCCAGACACAGCACTGAAACCGCTCTTTAAAAGGTCACCAATGACATTCTCCTCTCTGCCGACTCTGGTTCCCTCTCCATCCTCATCCTCCTTGACCTCAGCGCCGCCTTCGACACCATTAACCACTCCATCCTCATCACTCGCCTCCAGTCCTCGCTCGGCATAACGGGCACCGCCCTCTCCTGGTTTAAATCATATCTCTCCGACAGACACCAATTAATCTCCATCAACAACTGCAAATCCCCCACTGCCAAAGTCCCTCATGGTGTGCCCCAGGGTTCAGTACTCGGTCCCCTGCTCTTCATCATCTACATCCTTCCACTTGGTCTGATCTTACGCCAACATGGCCTCCATTTCCACTGCTATGCCGACGACACTCAGCTCTACCTCTCCACCAAATCCATCTCTGCAGCCACCCACTCCACCCTCACCACCTGCCTCACTGCCGTCAAAACCTGGATGCAAAATAACTTACTCAAACTCAACTGCGACAAATCTGAAATCATCATCATCGGTCCAAACTCCCTCACCCGCTCCACCCAGGATTTCTCCCTGAACATTGATGGTTCTGTTGTCACCTCCTCCACCCGCGTCCGCAACCTTGGCATCATTCTTGACCCCACCCTCTCATTCCTCCCCCATGTAAACCAGACCATCAAAACAGCCTTCTTCCACCTCAGGAACATTGCCCGTCTTCGACCCTCCCTGTCACTCTCCGCAGCTGAAACACTGGTCCATGCTTTCATCTCATCCCGGCTCGATTACTGCAACAGCATCCTATATGGTTTACCTAACAACATCCTCAATAAACTACAATATGTCCAAAACTCTGCTGCCCGCTTGCTCACCTCCACCCTCCGCTCTGACCACATCACCCCTGTCCTCCGTGACCTCCACTGGCTCCCGATCAAACACAGGATACACTTCAAAATACTTCTCATCACCTTCAAAGCGCTCAATAACCTGGCCCCCCCCTACCTCTCTGACCTCCTCCACCGCCACACCCCTAACCGTCGCCTCAGGTCTGCTGATGCTAACCTATTAAAACCCATCAGGACTAAGCTCCGGACCTGGGGTGACAGAGCATTTTCTGCAGCGGCCCCCTCCCTCTGGAACGCCCTCCCTATCCACATCC
This sequence comes from Muraenolepis orangiensis, assembly GCA_027704905.1. NCBI lineage: Eukaryota > Metazoa > Chordata > Actinopteri > Gadiformes > Muraenolepididae > Muraenolepis > Muraenolepis orangiensis. The sequence goes on along the minus strand of JANIIK010000550.1, from coordinate 66,227 downwards.
GCAATGCTAACACCCTTCTGTGCTTTAAAGCAGCCCTCAAAACCCACCTCTTCACTCTTGCTTTCAACCCATCATTTGTTCTCTGCTTTGTTTTGTTTCTTGTTTTGTTTTGTTGTGTTTTGTATTAGTCTTTATTTTTTCTATTTCCTGTAAAGTGTCTTTGAGCACCTGGAAAAGCGCTATATAAGTCCGATATATTATTATTATTATTAATAATCTTTGCTTCTATGTCCCTTATTTAAACAGCCGAAGCATACTCCTTTGGACATCAAGCATTCAATTTTTTCCTTGTGAGGTCTTTTGTTAATTTTACATGATTCATCTGCATGTTCTCCTGCACAGAATACCCACGGTCTGCGCACGATGGCGTTTAAGCGGTCAGCGCTTAGCTTTGAACCTTTGTAAGGCTTCCGTTCGTCATAGAAACCAGGGGTTGTAATAGTTGCAAAGCTACTTCGCTTGTAATCTGAATTGAACTTTGCATTGAACAGTTTGCTTCCTCTTTGTTCCTTTCAGGGTGCAGGGTCTTGTATGTCCCCAAAAAGAGGATCTGTTGCTATTCTAGCCTGTCGCTCTATGAAAGCAACAAGTTCAGGAAACTTTGCCCTTTTTCTTTTACGTTCATAAAAGTCATAAGCAGTAGCTCCCACCTCTCCCTGAGCTTGGATGGTCATTTTAGGATCACCAGCTTCATTTGATATGGGGTGCTCATCTCATCCAAAAATGTGATGTCTTGCATTGTGTTTAGACATCCACGGAGAGCAATTGAATAAGCAAGCAGTGCCCTTTTGTCCTCACTTTTGATAGTAATCCACTTGGAAACTTTCTCCATACAAGCTGCTGCGATTAGCAGTTGATTTCCAAAGTTTTCTTCAAGTAGTCTTTTGGCTTCGTTGTAACCCTTCTTGTGGTTTGTATACTGACAACTTCTTACAAGCTCTTTGGCCTGGCCTTCGGTAAACTGTTCGAGAAAGAAAAGACGGTCTTTGTAGTTGTCAGTTTTCTCTTCAATTGAATGCTCAAAGACGCGGATGAATGACAGGTATTGTAGTGGATCTCCTTTAAACATGGGTATCTGGCTGGAAGGAAGTAATGAATGACGTTGCTCTTTTATTAGCATTTCGGTTATTTTGTTCTGCCTTTTCATCACTGTGACGGAGCGGCTCCGTCACTGACTGCGGGCAGTGCGCATACAAACACACACACGCCAGATACGCAGCGGAGCAACGCACACACACGCAGACACCAAACATTCCAAGCATTCCCTCCTGTCAGCTGGGGAAGGCTACGTTCTCACATCACATCACATCACATATACATTGATTCACTTACATGGTCACGATGCATTCGTCTCTGCACTCCTCCGGCACTTCCTAGGCGGACGCGTTGGCCAAGCAGAGGCGCACATGTCCGCCAGGTTAAATGGGAGGGGTTGGCGCAGGGCCATGGTCACGTGAGCGAGGTTATTGTATCATTTGGTTTTGTACTGTTTACTTGGGTATCGTTGGTTCAAACAGTTGGAGAGTATGTGTGATATATATATCTATTAGATATATACATGTATATAGATGTATATATATATCTATGTATATAGATATATATGTATATATATATATATGTATATATATATATATATATATATACATATATACAGTGGCGGCTCGTCCATAGGGGCGCAGGGGCGCCGCCCCACCTGGTTGAGAGAGGAAAAAAATAAAAAAAATAAAAATTATAATAATTGTGTTTTTTTATTTTTTATTTTTTTGACCCCTAAAAATAAACTAAACATGTTTAAAATGAATAATAATTACTCATTTTATGTATGTTTGTGTTTAAAATGCACAATAACGTTAATATAGCAAATATAAATCATTGTTGTGCGTGCTATTCTCCCCCTCGTTTGTCATTGACGTCACTCTCATAGAAATTTGGTACCTACCTCCAAACCTGGGCGCACTGCCGTGCGCCCAGGTTTGGAGGTAGGTACCAAATTTGATAGGCAATGTAGCCTATCAAGGGTCAAGGTTTTGAGGTAGGTACCAAATTTGATAGGCAAATGTAGCCTATCAAGGGTCCTGAATACGATCTCTGGGAGCGCATTTCATTGCGCCCGAACAAGGAAACCAGTCACGCATGCGCGACTCAAATTGAGTGGCGCATGCGTGAGCAAATTGAGTGGCGCATGCGTGAATGCGTGAGCAAAGAAAACCAGTCACGCATGCGCAATTCATAGCCTAGTTGAACCTAGTTATTTGTAAAGCCTGTACTGCTCTGCTCTCAGTTCGTGTCTTGCTGTCTGAGGAAAGGTACGTTGTTTGTTTTTGTCCCGATTATAGTTTTACATTTATTTTTATTGTGGACGATGTAAACGTAAAGTAAAGGGGATAAGAAATGTTGGTCTTGCTGTATAAACATGCAGCTTGTGTCATTTGTATGTAAACGGTGTGGATTGGGGTTTTGTAAGTTTATCGTGGACACGTGCTTCCCCAATGCTAGCTACAGGGTCCTCCGTGTGTTTGTCTGCTAATATAGGCTGTGGTCGAATGTATTAAGCATTTGTATTCTATTTAATTAGTTAAATTCAGAAGCATTTGTTAATGAGTCAGTTCTTGCTGCGTCTTGCTGTCTGAGGAGAGGAGATTGAGACCCGTGTGTGTGGGTGAGACCTCATGTTTCAAGTTTGTTCTTTTTTTGTTCTGTACAGGACACAGCCATTACACTAGCTACCATGGAGAATTCTGTCAAATCCTCTGTCAATCAAGCAACACCATTTGAAAGACGAACACTGCAAGAAAAACTCTGAGTGAAAGAGTTTGGACCTCATCAGCCTGACATCAGCATTCAGCAACCAGCAACAGACAGAGGAAGGCTATATATTCGGTCGTTTTCCAGAACCTGGTTTGCTAAGTGGTTCTTGTATAGTTAGTATAGCATAGGTACATAGATTAAACTGTATATTGTATAGTAGTGTAGTGTACATAGGACCCAGTACCTTTTAATTTGTAAGCTTAACATTGTATTGCATTTTATCTCAGGACTTGTATCAGGTCTATTTTATTATCTTCTATTTTGTTCTAATTACTTTTGCACAATCGAATGTAAGACCATATTTAGGTATTATTTTTGATGGCACACTGGGTAGTCGTTCTAATATAAGACCATATTTTTTTCTTATGTTTATTTTCTACTAGGCACCATATAATAAATGTTCTTTCACCATAAGTTTCAAGTTTGTTTATTATTTGTCACAACAAAATACAGAATACTGATTGATTGTGCTACATACAGTAAAAATAAAGTAAGTAAAAAAAGAAATTAAGCAGTAAGTAAAGGAATGTTCTGTCAATATACATATATACAATACAGAGTAGAATGAGTAACGGTGAGGTTTATATTATGTATAGTTTTAAATTTTTAATTAGCCCTCTCGGTCGTTTACATGGTGAAATGGCGCCACCGTCTGGGCAAATCCGGTATTGCACAGCAGATTTAAAAAATAAAAAAAATGTTTTACCCCTGCGCCCCTCCTACTTCGGATGTCACCGGCCGCCACTGCATATATATATGTTTTGTGTGTAGGAGTTGGGTTTGATGTGTTTGTTGGGTACATCCTGTTTGAAGCCTAGTGGGAGGGGCTATTGGCTACAAGAGGGCTGCTTTGGCCCAGGGAAGGGGGTCTGGAGTTGGCTGAGTGACAGTGAAGGTAACGGGGAACCCCTCTGTAAACGTGGTGGTATTTGCTTGGTCGGAAGTAGTAGCGTGTTTGCATAGTTAACCATTGTGAAGTGTTAAGTAATAGGTATATTGGGTTTGGTTTTATTTGTTTTCTCTTTTTCCACTTTTTGTAGATCTAGTAAGTATAGGGTATTTTGTTTTATGTTACTTTCACTTTTCACATTTTTCGCAAACCTATATCACCTCTGCACCTTGGGAGGCGGGAAATAAAAACCACCAACGGGATTCTTCCGACTACGCCTGTTTTTGGGGAGATTCAAAGGAGTTCGAGAGAGGACCCCGTCACAATCACCTTTGCCAGGATGCTGTTTCCGCATGTTTGATTTAGATCAGTGCGAGACTGAGGGTCTTGGGTTTGAGAGGAAGTGGGCCGCACATGCCGGCTTTGACCAGCAGGGGCAGCACATCTTGTTTTAGTAGTATGGCTTGGCCACTGCTCCACCTCTTCTACTCCATCCTCTTCCTCTTCTTCATCACTGTCCTCCTCCTCCTCCTCTTCATCATTGTCCTCTTCTTCATCACTGTCCTCCTCGTCTTCATTAAGTTGACTATACAGTTTATCTTTCATTCTTCCATTGTCATGGTGTTTAATTGAACATGCCTCTTTGTCTTGACCATACTCTTGTTGTTTTTGTTCCTCAAAACTTGATAGTGTCCTTATTTTTGCATCTGCAGCTTCGATGTCAGTTTGCAGCTCAAGCTCCTCTTGTAAGGTATGTATAGCTGCTTGTCTGGTTTCCAATTCATATTTCAAATCTCTTTGTTGTTTCTCAAGCTCTTGTTTTTTCTTTAAATTGGCAGCACGTGCCATCATGGCGGCTTTTTCAGCTTCAGTCTTTCTAATCATCATAGATGAGGTTGTTGAGCTCACACTACTTCTATGACTGTTTGGTCCCTTTTTGCTACTTTTGAAACTGGATGGTGCCTTTTCTTGCTCCTGAGTATATATCTTGGAACCTTTTACAAGCAAGCATGGAAGGGTGCCATTCTAGGTTGTCTTGTTCTTTATCCTCTTCATCAATGAGATTCTGAATGGACTCATGCTTTTCTATAACTTCCTCTTCAAGGGCTCTGAATGCAGCAAAACTTTCTTTAACAAGTAACTCATTTCCAAAATCAATCAATAATTCTTCGATTGCATTCCTTTTTATAGTCAATGTTTTCATTCCTTTTACTCTTGTCTTTTGAAGTTGTCTTATATGAGCTTGGAGGGCCTTTCTTGTGAGCTTTTTATCCCTCTGTGGTCTAGCATCATGTTCGTTTTCCACAGGGCCTGCTGCTCCATTTCCACTTGTCTCAATTAGAAGTTGGCCTTCCTGGGCTGGTCCAACAGCTCCATCTTCTTCCATTGCTTCAGACATTTCGTTTTTATATTTTTTATTATTATTCTTTTGTAGTTTGAATGTTACATTCACTTGGTGTGACGTCAGAGCCTTCAAAGTGGGTCTATCTTCTTCCTGCTAATGAATGCAGTAACGTAGTATAGCGGCTATGCAGCTGTAGGCATATAGGCCACAGCGCGCAGCCAGGTTTCAGCGCAACATATTTATAATACAAATAACACTAATTACGTTGGTTCCACGTAATACTACGGCACACATTCTCCGTTCCATATAGTCCACTGCTGTATCGGAATTCAATCAGTCCATTGCGCCATTTAGTTTCCAGTTTCCACACGTCCAGACATTAAACATTAATTGCGATGGTTCCACATATTAATACGGCACATAGTCCGTTCCATAATCCACAGCATCGCAATCAATCAATTAGTCATTTCGTCAGTCTGAAGTTTAGAATACTCCACAGCGTTCGCACGGAAGCGCAACAGAGTAGCAATGTCCCAAGTCACGTTTCATTCATAAATTACAGCAGCGTCCAAACAATTCCACATCGCGGTAGGCCATTACAGCTCTTCACGTCCTTCAATTCCTTTATCCAGGTCTTCATTAACAGAGGTGTTATTCATAAATCTTCTTACCTCTGGCTTTCTTTCGTGAGGGAGGTTGTCCAACTTTATACTCACACGTCCTTCTTTCGTGAGGGGGTTTTCCTACTTTTTGTAGTGACCGCTTAAGTCACTCCCCGATTGTGTTGACAGGCGTCACGATGCACCACGCATAATTAGTTCTCTACTCGGTAACAAAGTTTGTGATGCAAATATAGTACAATGTCCAAGTTGCGACTGGTGTAGTTTGCAGGGTTTTATTGTCCAAAAAAGAATAATAATGAATAAATGGTTAAATCAGAACGGTTGTCAGTTGCTCAATTTATCAGTTCCAAACAGTGAAACAGGTAGGAAAACAGGTGTCTCCTTAACAGGTGCATGCATTACACTGATCAGCAAGGTTACTTATAATAGAGGTGGTGCGCCCCCTAGAGTTCAAACATAAATATGACACCAAACATATATAGAAATTCTACAAATCGGTTTCTGCGTCTACAGAGGAGGAGCAGAAGAAGAAGAAGTACCACACAACCCACTTTCAATCATGGGTTTCCTCCTTGGCCTGAAGAACCCAACAAGAAGGACTGAATATTGGGTTTGGGGAAACCAAAAAGAAACATGTTATGTGCTCATAACAGAGCCTAAGCCACAAGGACAGATTCTAGCAAACCATCTGTGCAAACTGTTATTTCAATAATTGTTTGATTAGCATATAACTGTTTAAACAGCCGTGTGATTCATCTTAATTCGGGATGTATAACCATGTAACTAGGGTTTTGTAGGATACTATAAAACGTATGCTGCTTTGCCAGTCTGTAGACGAGGATAAACAGTTATGCATTGCACATTGCGAGAGAAATTGTTCAACAGTATACTTTATTTAACAATATTTTGTAAGATGTTGTTGCCACGATTAATGGCAACAACATTAATCGATTAATCGTGATTGCGAAAATTGTGTGTGGCTTTTTTTCAGCTGCAAATGATAGTCGTGAATCTGTCGGAATCAGAATTCCTTTATTCGTCACCCTTACATATTAAACAGACTTACATGGTCACATCAAGAGGATTCTGAAATCATCTCGCGACCCCCCCCCCCCCCCCCCCTCGGGGTCCAGCGAACTTTGGGAACCCCTCCATTCGAACATTCGGTTGTTCTAGTCAGACTGACGTCACGGAGGAGTCACTTTATGCCTTATCTCATTTAGGAAGATCAGATTGTCGCAGCCCATTCCCAAGTGTACCATAGTTATCAAAGGTATGAAATGTAGTGAAGTAACAGACCACCACAGACCACCACACACAGGCTATCGGTTAAAGGGAAGGTCTAACAAGCTTCACGAGAAAAGGCTTAACGTAACTTAAAGAACCTAAACAGATCAATAATCACCAAATATCTCTGGCGTATGTCTTGTCATTAGCACTTTCACCTGTCAAAATTTAAGTGAAAAGGTGAAAGTGCTAATGACAAGACATATGCAAATTAGGTGATTATTGATCGCGGTTTTGTAACTCTTAGTTACGTTAAGTCTTTTCACGTTAAGCGATGGAAAGAAAGATCAAGTCAAAACTCAATTTAAATGCACAACAATGCTTAACAAACCCAAGACAGCCATTAACTAATCAGTCAACAAGTGTGTGGAAACAAAATGCAACAACCAGCTCAACGAGACGCAACACTGAGACGAAACCAGCAAAGACAAATGAGTCTCACTCATCAATGATGTTCACTTAAAGACCAAATCCATTCTCCTGTCCTTCTGGATGGATCGATAACCCGGTCATAAAGCTGATCGCTTTTCAGATCCTAAATAAGTTGCCTTTCCAATTCCATGCCCTCTGGTCGGTCCCAAATAGCAAGCACTCCCATCAGTAGAGCCTCTTGTGGCTAGTAGAGCCCATTAGCCACGGGGATCTTTCCCAGTTGCTAGCCTGAAAATGGCGAACATTGCCAGTTTAAACAACTTGATTCAGCTCAAGATTGTCAGGCATTGGACGGCCTTTTTAATAATGTCCATCTTTACATTGAATGGTCGTCTTGAAAATGGTTCCGACAATAAATCCGCAATGAGATCATCTTCGCCTGTTGCCATTTTGACGTAAAATCCTACGTAGAAAAAACCTAGCACTATGCTAGATCCCCTCTCACTCCAGCCAGTATACCTTCTAGCTCCCCATTGGGCTGTGGGGAAATCTGAAAGAATACGCCCATTGGCTGCAAATGACTATATGATTGGTTGATCAAATTGTCAATCCAAACGTACGCTCTCATTCAGTCTAAGGGCCAAAGTCATCGGGAATACTTTGGTTGAAGGATATTCTTCCCAGTAACCCAGACAAATATCTGATTGGTTGCATTGTTTTTTCAACACAAAACCACTCAAATGCGTAGTGCATGGACCGAGAAAAACAAATCAACGTAACACTGTAATATAACAGATAACAACACAGATACCATTCTCATTTATTCATTTTATTTAAATTGTATTACATTTTATTAAATTAAATTTTTTTGGATTCATCTGAGAGTTCCAGGGTCTTCTCTGAATACCTTGAAGGCCCTGACGCTTCACCACTGCCTTAAATTCATTTATGACTGATTCGTTTTTTATCTAACAATTTGTTGTCAATAGATCGATAGGTATATTGAATACCATATACAAACCAATATAAACACATGCCAGCCATTGTTAGTCACGTTTGCGTTGTATTCTGCCACAGACACAGAAGAATAGTCTCTTGACTAACACAACAAAGGTCAGGAGCATTATCAGCCCAATTCCTAATAAAAACACGATAACATCTACCGAGTGGTAGGAATACCAAGGCATTGTGTAGGACTCTGTTCTCAGGTGAGCTGCACCTTTGTTCCGTATCACATACTCTATCCAGAAGAGGGCGAGGTCTAATGGCTTTATTGGCAGGTCCCTACTGAGTCTAGCGAGTCGCCGCATGTTTATCCCGTATGAGGGTTCATGAATGACATCTTTAATGCCTTCTAGAAAGCTGTTACTGTTCATAGTGAATATATTTAGGACTTTGCCGGCTCCTCGAAATTTTATTTTGAAGAGATTGTCGTGTTGGTCAAAGACCAACGGAAGTCCCAGGATGGGAACTCCGTGGTAGATAGCCTCTTGCACTCCATTGGTTCCTCCGTGTGCCACAAACACTTTGGTTTTCGCGTGTCCTAAAAGGTCATTTTGTGGCATCCAATCAACAAGTAAAGTGTTGTTGCCTAAAGACACTGGCGGCTTACCTGTATGCCTCCAGATAATTTTCTGAGGCAGTTTTGCAAAAGCAGCAGCGATTTCCTCTGATATTTCACGGGGAAGACTTGAAATGAGCGTCCCCAGAGACATAATAATGACTCCGTGCTCTCCTGAACTCTGGACAAAGTCCTCCAGGTGTGGAGGAAGAGGTTTAGCTGGTTTACATTGAAATCCTCCCATATAGATAACATTAGGCATGGTGGGCCATGGGAACTCGAACACAAAGTCAATTCTCATAAGCCACAGGTCAGCTCTTTGAAAAAGGGAAATAAAAGAATGTTGGCCAAAGAATTTTTGCATCAAGCCATCATAGTTTGATAAAATATGCTATTTTACATTGTGTGAAGCAGTAAGCTAATATATTCAAAACTCTTTCTTGGAAGCTCATCTTATCGGAAAGCTCCGTCCCTGCAAGTGGAATATAAGAAAGAGGTGAAGGGGCAATATTAAAATGGCCTTCACCATCAAATGTCCATCTCACATTAAAGACTAAAGGCAGATCTAAGTGGCGGGCAACCATGACACCAGTTAGTGTGAACGGGTCCGTCAGAACCACGTCAAATTTTGCGGCCCGTAAAGACTCCATAAAGTGTTTGTCGTCAAAAATATGCTCAATCAATTCAGCCCACTTCTTGTGCAGGATGGACATTGCCTTCATTTCCTCCATTTCCAGTTCCAAACGAGCCCAGAAAGACCTTCCCTTCCTCTGGATCTCCAGAAGTCTACCAACAAATATAGTGAAGAATTCATGATCAAAGCCACAGTCCATTTTGAGTGTTATTGCAGTATAGAACGGGGAGCTCTCCTTGATGTACCAGCTGTCTTCTGTTCGCACCACTGAGACACTGTGGCCCCTTGCATGAAGCTCTTCAACAATAATGTTCATGTTCACCCAGTGACTCCCATCTACTGGCAAAACCAGCACGCTTGCTGCGCGAGTTTTGTGGGAACATCGGCCCATAGTATGCCAGATGGTGGAGAATGTCACTTCATTCTCGATTCGGACATTATAGCCTATATGTGCGACTGTCAATCCGATAATATAATAATAATCTTTTTCTTTTTTCTCAAAATAATCTTCCGGGCCAAATATTATTGCTGGAGGGCCACCAATGGCTCGCGGGCCGCCTGTTTCGACCCATGCTATACGCCCTTGTTCAGCAGCCTGATTGCCTGACTGGAAGCTGTCCCTGAGTATTTGTGCGGTACTTGATACTGCAGTATCGCCTGCCTGACAAATTATTGTCATAAAGTCTTAATTATAAGGAAATAACACATGCCCAAATCTATTTGATGTAGGAATATACAAAACACAAATGAAGTGTGAATACATACACTACACAACATATTCAACGTTATAATTGTCTCTTATATTTAACATAATCGAACCAAATGTTTTACATCATGTTTGCTACTCCATACATTTAGTTAATTAGATCTAGTACTTGAAATGATTGTATCATAACATAATGACGCTTGGTTTATGTATTTAGTTAGATATATTCTTCCATTCATTTGAGTGTAATGTTGCGTGAAGTACACTCTTACTTCAGCAAAACCACTACAGTTTCCTCCAATTAGAGCCTTGATTTGGTGCACAAAAATATTGTAGCGAACCCCGAGAAGGAGCTTGAAGGAAGACACGACGAGTGTTCTTTGTCACTGCTCTGTGTCCCGTGCACCTCTCCACCCCAGAGTCAGAATTTATTAACCACCCAGGAAACAACATGACACGCAACTTCCTGAACCGACACTCTCACCAAAGCTCTCACACACACACACAGACACAGACACACACAGACACACACACACACACACACACACACACACACACACAAACACACAATAACCAAAACGTAACACACCCATAAATTAACCCACATATGTTCTGTAACCCAACAGAATACAAGAGAACATAACCCGAAACATATTACCCACAACCCCCAGTTCCCCCTCACCACTTTCGCGGCCACGCCCCCCGGGCCGTTACGTAATACTTCCTGGTGCTAATGCACTTCAGCACTTCCCTTTTTTTGTGGCTCCGCTTTTGGGTTTTTAACAGTTTGTTTTATTTATTTTCTGGTCAGTTTATTATGGGAATTAGTAAACAATGGAATACCGGGCTGAGGAAGGTGCTTACCGACAGTCCTGTGATATCAAACGTAGCTTTTAGCTTTATCCTCATGGGACTAGAGAAGCTGGTGGAGTTGGAGTTTCAGTGTCCTTGCAGGCCCACATGGAACAGAGTGTTTTCATCTGCGTTCTTCGTTATCCCTGCTGTCATGACCTTCACGTTGATGCTGATCATTCAAAGGTGCAGATGTTGTTCTCCCTGGGACCGAAAAACTCTATTATGTATCTTCTCAAGTTTTGTCCCCGCTGTCGTTTGGCAGACTTTAATGTTCCTGGACGGCCGGTACCTTGCCTGTGCTTTGACAGACTGGGAAGGCAGATATGTGAAAGTGGACAAGGCAGCTCCTCAAAATTGGTGTGAGCCAACAAGTGAGGGGGCTGTCCCTCTAAAGCTCATGCTTCGCTCCCAGGATTTTTTTTTTCGATCTCAGGTGAGTGGAAGAATGATCTCTAAATGAATTGCATAGATTTACGGGGGTCAAGGATGCACTCTACAAATACATCCATAATGAAAATGAATGACCCGTTACAATTATAAGTGTATAAATAACATTGCATTATTAAAATTGGGGGCAGGATAGTTTAGTGGTTAGTTATAGTCGAAAGGTTGGGGGTTCGGTCCAAACATGTCTGTAGTCTACCTGTTGGCAATCTTGCGTTATTCGAGATGACGAGCATGCTCCTTAATGCCCTGTATTTTTGTAAACTGTGAGTTACTTTGAATAACAGTGTCTGCGTAATGACCAAATAGTACATCCTGATACCATTTAATAATTGTATTATTTATGAACGTGCACTGTTACTTTACTCTCCTTTTCCTTTCACAGTGTACAGGCATTATCTTTCTGATAATCATCTGTGTGGGACTCATGGCATATGGGATCAGACAGTGCTGTGAGCAGAAGAAGGAGGAGGAGGAGGAGAAGAAGAAGAAGAAGTACTTTCAATTAAGGGTTTCCTCCTCCTTGGTCTGAAGAACCCAACAAGAAGGACTGAATATTGGGTTTGGGGAAACCAAAAAGAAACATGTTATGTGCTCATAACAGAGCCTAAGCCACAAGGACAGATTCTAGCAAACCATCTGTGCAAACTGTTATTTCAATAATTGTTTGATTAGCATATAACTGTTTAAACAGCCGTGTGATTCATCTTAATTCGGGATGTATAACCATGTAACTAGGGTTTTGTAGGATACTATTAAACGTATGCCGCTTTGCCAGTCTGTAGACGAGGATAAAAAGTTATGCATTGCACATTGCGAGAGAAATTGTTCAACAGTATACTTTATTTGACAATATTTTGTAAGATGTTGTTGCCACGATTAATTCATTCATGAATATAATGTTGGCCAGACTTCTTTTATTTTAACCAAGTTGTTTGACAAATAAAATACATTTGTTTTATTAAAAGTATAGTATATGATTACAAAACATTGCATGACAACACATCATAATCACATTCATTATGAAATATTAAAAACTAGTATAACCAAAGAGGACCTTACATTTGATACTAAAAGTTGATGTGATGCTTCTACAAACCCAGTCCGCCTATACAGTGGTAGGTGCACCAACGTCTATCTATCCAGCTATCCTATACTAGAATAGGGTGCTGTTGAGGGATTTCATTGGCATTTCTACAAATCTGCAAAGCAATCGAGCACAAGGCACCCTATTTATGCATATTGAGTTGTGGATCCAATCATGTTACATTGATACATGTTGCCAAAGATCAGACTTCTGCAGCATGCAATTTATTTCCAATGAGAAACTTTATTTAACAAGCGATTGTTTTTTTCAAACATTCCCTTTATTACTTTATGGTGCCCTCACACCATAGCGTATGCTGAAACCTATGAGTTGCGTGTAAAAAATATTTGTATACGAACCAAACGCAACGGAAATCAACAATTTTGTCAATTTGTAACCTATTCGACCTATGGGTTGCGTGTGGGTTGCGTGCAGAACTTACGAGTTGCGTTTGAGTTGTTTGAGTTGACGTCGGTCATGTCACAGTTACGGTGGTTGACAGGGGGCGTGGCCAAGCCGCGTACCTGTTGCGATCGTGTTGTGTGCGTAGCGTGCCTGTTGCGTATAAATTGCTCGCAGGCATTCGCAGAGAATTATTGAACATGTTCAAAATTTCCGAACTTACTCTGCGTGTCTGCGATCACCTGCGTGCTTGTTGCGTACTTCAAACCTATAAAACCTATTAGTTGCGTGTGAGTTGCGTTCGGAACTTATGACCACTATTTTTTATTCGCAACAATACGCAACTGGTGATCGCTATGGTGTCAGGGCACCATTAGATATGCCAATACAATATCAATTGATTAACCAGATCTGGGTGATGATCTACATATGAATTGATTACCTTGAATACATTTATGACTGATTCGTTTTTTATTTAACAATTTGTTGTCAATAGATTCAGCACTTCCCTTTTTCCAACTTGAAATGAACCTTCACACTTTAATTTAATCTTGTTAAACATTTGCCACATAAGTACGGAAGAGTATTAGGGCCAGGCATAACAAACAAAAAAATGAGAGGAAGATTTTTAATTTATTTTGCATGTCGAGAATAAAGTCGAAATGTTGAGAATAAAGTCGAAATATCATTTAGACTTTTTTTTTTTTGCACGATTCTTGGGACCAAATATCCATATTGCACCAAACAAGTGTTGCACAGTGAGTATACTATATTTTACACAAATCCAATCGAAAAACGATCGATAGGTATATTGAATACCGTATACAAACCAATATAAACACATGCTAGCAATTGTTAGTCACGTTTGCGTTTTATTCTGCCACAGACACAGAAGAACAGTCTCTTGACTAACACAACAAAGGTCAGGAGCATTATCAGCCCAATTCCTAATAAAAACAGGATAACATCTACCGAGTGGTAGGAATACCAAGGCATTGTGTAGGACTCTGTTCTCAGGTGAGCTGCACCTTTGTTCCGTATCACATACTCTATCCAGAAGAGGGCGAGGTCTAATGGCCTTATTGGCAGGTCCCTACTGAGTCTAGCGAGTCGCCGCATGTTTATCCTGTATGAGGGTTCATGAATGACATCTTTAATGCCTTCTAGAAAGCTGTTACTGTTCATAGTGAATATATTTAGGACTTTGCCGGCTCCTCGAAATTTTATTTTGAAGAGATTGTCGTGTTGGTCAAAGACCAACGGAAGTCCCAGGATGGGAACTCCGTGGTAGATAGCCTCTTGCACTCCATTGGTTCTTCCGTGTGCCACAAACACTTTGGTTTTCGCGTGTCCTAAAAGGTCATTTTGTGGCATCCAATCAACAAGTAATGTGTTGTTGCCTAAAGACACTGGCGGCTTACCTGTATGCCTCCAGATAATTTTCTGAGGCAGTTTTGCAAAAGCAGCAGCGATTTCCTCTGATATTTCACGGGGAAGACTTGAAATGAGCGTCCCCAGAGACATAATGATGACTCCGTGCTCTCCTGAACTCTGGACAAAGTCCTCCAGGTGTGGAGGAAGAGGTTTAGCTGGTTTACATTGAAATCCTCCCATATAGATAACATTAGGCATGGTGGGCCGTGGGAACTCGAACACAAAGTCAATTCTCATAAGCCACAGGTCAGCTCTTTGAAAAAAGGAAATAAAAGAATCTTGGCCAAAGAATTTTTGCATCAAGCCATCATAGTTTGATGTGATAAAATATGCTATATTACATTGTGTGAAGCAGCAAGCAAATATATTCAAAACTCTTTCTTGGAAGCTCATCTTATCGGAAAGCTCCGTCCCTGCAAGTGGAATATAAGAAAGAGGTGAAGGGGCAATATTAAAATGGCCTTCAAATGTCCATCTCACATTAAAGACTAAAGGCAGATCTAAGTGGCGGGCAACCATCACACCAGTTAGTGTGAACGGGTCTGTCAGAACCACGTCAAATTTTGCGGCCCTTAAAGACTCCATAAAGTGTTTGTCGTCAAAAATATGCTCAATCAATTCGGCCCACTTCTTGTGCAGGATGGACATTGCCTTCATTTCCTCCATTTCCAGTTCCAAACGAGCCCAGGAAGACCTTCCCTTCCTCTGGATCTCCAGAAGTCTACCAACAAATATAGTGAAGAATTCATGATCAAAGCCACCGTCCATTTTGAGTGTTATTGCAGTATAGAACGGGGAGCTCTCCTTGATGTACCAGCTGTCTTGTGTTCGCACCACTGAGACACTGTGGCCCCTTGCATGAAGCTCTTCAACAATAATGTTCATGTTCACCCAGTGACTCCCGTCTACTGGGAAAACCAGCACGTTTCCCGCCAACACGACGGCTGGGCAGAAGAGGACGGTGATCCAAACCAAGTGCATTTTCTTTGAACCTTTGGCCATTTTTGAGGGGGGGGAAAAATTGAAATAATTTCAGTATACAAATAAATAATTCAAGTCAAGTCAAGTTTATTGTCACTTCACAGTTTACACAAGTATAAGCAGTGAGTGATAATCTTATGTGCAATACCCGACGACAGTCAGCAGTTATAAAAAAACAATAGAATAAAAATAAGTTAAAAAAAACTGTATAAAGTTAAATATATAAAAAATTAAAATGCAATTTATAAAATGCAAGGGGGGTTAATGCGCGATTATTGTGAGCACGTTGGCCCACAGTATGCCAGATGGCCAGTACAGCCCTGGCGGAGAATGTCACTGCATTCTCGATTCGGACATTATAGCCTATATGTGCGACTGTCAATCCGATAATGTAATAATTATTATTATGTTTTTCTCAAAATAATCTTCCGGGCAAAATATTATTGCTGGAGGGCCACCAATGGCCCGCAGGCCACCTGTTTCGACCCATGCTATCCGCCCTTGTTCAGCAGCCTGATGGCCTGACTGGAAGCTGTCCCTGAGTATTTGTGCGGCACTTGATACTGCGGTATCGCCTGCCTGACAAATTATTGTCATGAAGTCTTAATTATAAGGAAATAACACATACCCAAATCTATTTGATGTAGGAATATATAAAACACAAATGAAGTGTGAATACATACACTACACAACATATTCAATGTTATAATTGTCTCTTATATTTAACATAATCGAACCAAATGTTTTACATCATGTTTGCTACTCCATACATTTAGTTAATTAGATCTAGTACTTGAAATGATTGTATCATAACATAATGACGCTTGGTTTATGTATTTAGTTAGATATATTCTTCCATTAATTTGAGTGTAATGTTGCGTGAAGTACACTCTTACTTCAGCAAAACCACAACAGTTTCCTCCAATTAGAGCCTTGATTTGGTGCACAGAAATATCGTAGCGAACCACGAGAAGGAGCTTGAAGGAAGACACGACGAGTGTTCTTTGTCACTGCTCTGTGTCCCGTGCACTAGTGATGGGAATTCCGGCTCTTTTGAGTGAGCCGGCTCATTTGGCTCGGCTCACCAAGAAGAGCCGGCTCTTTCGGCTCCCAAACGGCTCTTCTATTTTACCACATATACCTTTTATAATTCAATCAAATTTAGCCCTATTTTGACTAATTATTTATATGTGTACACATATATCACTTAAATTATTCAATACATCCTTTGTACTGAAGTATTCAAAAGTACAAATTTTATTTTAATATAAATGATTGCTGTGGCCAATTGTTTTCATTGCATTTCCAGACCCTTGTAACTCTGATACCACCCAATGAATGCACTGACTTGCTTGTAGAACCACGCTACACAAAGCAGATAGCAACACCTAGAACAACTTAAGCATAGACATTTAAAATAAGGACAGCTACTGTATTTTTGTATATTTGACATTTTTATTTAAACAAAAAGCCCTAACAAAACAGCAGGGCTCTATTTCAGTATAAACTATAGAACAAAAGACAGCTGTCAGCAACAGCTGACATAAAATCTTAAAAAATATAAATAATCATAAATAAATAACATAATGAAAATAAATATATTGCAATGCTAAAAACAGCAGCAAATAACAGTCTCTGTCATAAAAAAACCATAATAAAAATAAATGTATTGTAGTGTGCAAAACAGCAGTATAAAACAGTCTCTAATGAACTTACCACCGTCAACTATCAAACTAACCTTTTCTTCTTCTTTTCAAGGCAGATTGGCATTGAGGAAGAGGAAGTGCCTCAGCTTAGAGGGTTGATCCGGTTTCTTCTCTCTGTTATTATCTGCCCTGTTTTAAAACATACATTGGATTGAGAGCATGTGTGAAGCTTCGGAATCCCTTGTCCTCCACAATGGAAAATGGTTGGAAATCACTTGCAATCATTTTGGCCAATTCTTCATCCACTATGTTCTGTCTAGCTGGGGTCATTCACTGCCTTTGATATAAATTGGCTTATTGAGGTCTGTGTAGCTGTTGGTGTTTGGGTACCTGACGCATGGGGGGTAGATCCTGTAGCTGCAGTAGCAACAGGTGGAGTAGACCACTGGCAGAAGCAGGCAGTCTGCCTTTTTTCTTCCAACTGAACTGTTGGATGCACAGTTCTCAAGTGCCTGTGGAGGTGGTTTGTGGACCCTGCTCTATATGAGAGCTTCATGTTGCAAATTCTGCATTCTGCCTTTGTTTGCACAATTGTTAAAATGCAGCCAAATGCTGCTTCTTTTCCTACTTTCACTCATCTTATTTGCGCGACGCAAACTGACACTTCACCGTGTGAAGTGTCACCCCTCCCTCTGTTCAGCTATCAGCACTGAGCACACGCCGCCCCTCCCTCCTTATCTATCCTCACGTGATGCACAGCATGACATGCAGTCATGACAGTGACATTCAGTCACTGCATGTACGCGGAGCACCCGTAAACAATTAATAACGGCTCGTTCGCGGGTGCGAGCCGGCTCCCGTCGTTCACTAAAAAGAGCCGGCTCTTTGAGCGACCGACACATCACTAATGCCTGGACACATTTCAGGCTAAAATGCCATTGCCCGTCAAATTTGAGTGGAGGTTGTGGACAGAAAGGGCGCTTGAATTCAAACATTAACGGTTGCCTCTTTGATGTGCCGCTGTTTGACCATGTATTCCTGTTGCATTTGTGGAGAATCTGTTCAGTCTCTAAAGGCGTATGTTGTACATTGCAAACTCCACCGCAATGAACCTCGTTGTATTTTCAAGTGTGTTGGAATTGATTGTAAGCAGGCGTTTTTGGTGAGCAAAATGAGAACCTGTTCCATTTCGTCGAGGATACATGCCTGGCCCAAGAGGTTCAGATGGAGAAGTTGCCGGCAACACCCTGCATTATTGTGTGTGGTAAGTAAACAAACACTGAAAGTGCAACCAAACCCTCTAGAATACATATACTAGTGTACTGAAATACAATTGTACTACTGGCTTACTTAGTTCCAGGTTATGTTGCAGCCCATATAACGATACTGACCATTACTTTACCTGATACCGAGGTCAGCCAATAGCAGAATTCAAGGCAGCAGTATGGTTTTAACCAACTCCGTTATCAGTTTTGGTTGTTTTTTGATGGCCCTTGTTGAATGTAATAAGTAATGAGTATGTTTAGTCAATGGCTGACATTGATGCCTTTGTTATGGAAGTTTATTTGTTTGTTTTGTTTTTTTGTATTCTTAAATTGTTCAGGGTCCTCCTGCTTTGCTGCAGGGACATTCATGTTGAGCATCGACCAAGAGGTCGTCAACGACCACATCACTTCCTTCACGTCTGCCTTCTGCCTGCTTCAACATTCACTACCAGAACTACGTTCAACACTTGAGTTCCTCCAAAGGTACAATTTCTTTGTTGTTATAGTATTTAACAATACAAGTTTTTATTTCAGCCTTCAATTGTTTTTTGTGAATTTATATATGTATTTTTCATGAAGGTGTTTCTTCTCAATAAATCCTGAGAGAGAAACTAAAGTCGAGTGGAAGAAAAACAAAAAAGTACTCCCAGTCTATCCCAGAGTCCTCACTCTGATTGCAGACCTTGCAGACCATGAGTGGATATAGACCCTACTAACCCCAACCCTTTAGACAATGTGTTAAGGTGTACTGTACTGCAGATATTTGTTCAATTTGTATCATAGTGAAAGTTCTGAAGTTCTGAAATGTAAACTTTTCCTTGGAAAAGTGTATAGTTTGTGTATAGTTTGTAAAGTCACAGTAAATGTTCAGCTTTACTGAGTGAGGTCAATCGTTTTGTGCTGCAAACAAGTTCAGTTCATAAAGGTTTTCTTTATTTTAAAATGTGAGATGGGACATTTTTTTGTGGCTGCTAGGTACAATTAGCAATTTAAAAACATAAATTTGCGCTCAGAAAACTTGTTAAGTTTAGAATAGATTAGATTCACCTTCATTGTCATTGCAGAGTACAGGTACAAATCCGATTAAATGCAGTAGCATGTAACCAGAAGTGCAAATATAGATAAATGCAGGAGTGTAGGTAATACAGCACAATAATGCTATACAATATGTACTAGTGATGGACAGTGGAGAGTTACAATATACAAAAGAGTGCAAATGTAGGGTTGTCTGTAGAGTATGAACAGCATATGTGCATTTGGTAAGTATGCAGAGTATAACATATGTATGGGTTGGTTATTTGTACTATTACAATATTGAACAGTGTAGGTGGTTCAGTCTATCATTTGTTTTAGAAGAAATGATTATGAAAATACTCAAGTCTGGCAGAAGTTTCCTCTGATGGCATCATTAAAGAACTGAGCTGGTAAGTTGGCTGCATATTTAAAAATATATACATCAGACTTTTATTTTGCGTCTAAAGTATTGTTTCCCTTCCAATAGGCCAAGCCAAACGATTCTTCTTGACATTACCTTTCCAGGTAAGAGATACAAGTCTAGAGAGAGTAAATTATTGTTTTTGTTTATTTTACAATTTAATCTTGGACTTTCTTTTCTCACTTGTTAGGGCATTGATAGGGCTGCACCATCATTAGGGCTGGTCCCAGTCAAACTACCAAGTTCCACTCAGCGTTCTCCTGCTGCTGGAAGTTCTCCTCCCTGATCCTTCAATGTGGACCTGTTTCTACATTCAGTCAGGACATTTATGGTGAGTGATTCCACACAAACAGGTTTTCTATCATGCACGCTTTCAGTAAATATTGACTTTAGTAATGTGTCTACCAGTAGAGATTAAGTAATACTGAGTGTTGGGGGGATGTTATCGTCAGTTACTATAGTGAAAATGTAATAGGTTATTGAGAGTCCCTTCATTTATAAACCATTTTCAAATTGAATTACCAGAAAAATCAGTATACTAAGATGTGCTGTATATTGTTACAGTCCAAAATCATAAAAATATTGTGATCTAAAGGTTTTGCAATGTAATATATCCCACCACTACTTAAGTGTAAATGAAACGACTTTTGATCCTGTGATTTTTCTCTCTGCTCTCTCCCTGATGCTGGTGTTAGGTCCTGGGTTCCCCATCTCTCCCTGATGCTGGCGTTAGGTCCTGGGTTCCCCATCTCTCCCTGATGCTGGTGTTAGGTCCTGGGTTCCCCATCTCTCCCTGATGCTGGTGTTAGGTCCTGGGTTCCCCATCTCTCCCTGATGCTGGCGTTAGGTCCTGGGTTCCCCATCTCTCCCTGATGCTGGCGTTAGGTCCTGGGTTCCCCATCTCTCCCTGATGCTGGTGTTAGGTCCTGGGTTCCCCATCTCTCCCTGATGCTGGCGTTAGGTCCTGGGTTCCCCATCTCTCCCTGATGCTGGTGTTAGGTCCTGGGTTCCCCATCTCTCCCTGATGCTGGTGTTAGGTCCTGGGTTCCCCATCTCTCCCTGATGCTGGTGTTAGGTCCTGGGTTCCCCATCTCTCCCTGATGCTGGTGTTAGGTCCTGGGTTCCCCATCTCTCCCTGATGCTGGTGTTAGGTCCTGGGTTCCCTCAACAAATCCCTCAACAGCACCCTATTCTAGTATAGGATAGCTGGATAGATAGACGTTGGTGCACCTACCACTGTATAGGCGGACTGGGTTTGTAGAAGCATCACATCAACTTTTAGTATCAAATGTAAGGTCCTCTTTAGTTATACTAGTTTTTAATATTTCATAATGAATGTGATTATGATGTGTTGTCATGCAATGTTTTGTAATCATACTATACTGTTAATAAAACAAATGTATTTTATTTGTCAAACAACTTGGTTAAAATAAAAAAAGTCTGGCCAACATTATATTCATGAATGAATTAATCGTGGCAACAACATCTTACAACATATTGTCAAATAAAGTATACTGTTGAACAATTTCCCTCGCAATGTGCAATGCATAACTTTTTATCCTCATCTACAGACTGGCAAAGCGGCATACGTTTAATAGTAAGCTACAGTACTCTAGTTACATGGTTATACATCCCGAATTAAGATGAATCACACGGCTGTTTAAACAGTTATATGCTAATTAAACAATTATTGAAATAACAGTTTGCACAGATGGTTTGCGAGAATATGTCCTTGTGGCTTAGGCTCTGTTATGAGCACAAAACAGTTGTTTCCTCAACCACAGTATTCGGTCTTTGGACCAAGGGGTTCTGCGTCGCCAACGCCACGTTCTCCTTACACGCCAAGCACCCATATCCCATGAGTACCACACTGATGATTATCAGAAAGCCAATGCCTATACACTGTGAAAGGAAAAGGAGAGTAAAGTAACTGCGCGTTCAAAAATAATACAATTATTAAATGGTATCAGGATGTACTATTTGGTCATTAAGCAGACACTGTTATTCAAAGTAACTCACAGTTTACAAAAATACAGGGCAGGTTGCCAAGGTTGCCAACAGGTAGACTACAGACATGTTTGGACCGAACCCCCAACTGTTCGACTATAACTAACCACTAAACTATCCTGCCCCCAATTTTAATAATGCAATGTTATTTATACACTTATAATTGTAACGGGTCATTCATTTTCATTATGAATGTATTAGTAAAGTGCATCCTTGACCCCCGTAAATCTATGCAATTCATTTAGAGATCATTCGTCCACTCACCTGAGATTCAAAACGAAACTCCTGGGAGCGATTCATCAGCTCTTGAGGGTCAGCCCCCTCACCTTTTGGCTCACACCACTTTTGAGGAGCTGCCTTGTCCATTATCACATATCTGCCTTCCCAGTGTGTCCTAGCACAGGCAAAGTACCGGCCATCCAGGAACGTTAAAGTCAGCCAAACGAAAGCGGGGACAAAACTTGAGAAACACAATAGAGTGTTTCGGTCGCAGGGAGAACATCTGCACCTTTGAATGATCAGCATCAACGTGAAGGCCATGACAGCAGGGATAACGAAGAACGCAGATGAAAACACTATGTTCCATGTGGGCCTGCAAGGACACTGAAATTCCAACTCCACCAGCTTCTCTAGTACAATGAGGATGAAGCTAAAAGCTACGTTTGATATCAGATAACTGTCGGTAAGCTCATTCCTCAGCAAGGTAAACCATTGTCTACTTGCCATAATAAACTGACCAGAAAATAAATAAAACAAATTGTTAAAAACCCAAAAGCGGAGCCACAAAAAAAAGGGTAAGTGCTGAAGTGCATTAGCGCCAGGAAGTATTATATAACGGCCCGGGGGGGCGTGGCCGCCATTTAGCCGCGAAAGTGGGTGTGTTACGTTTTGGTTATTTGTGTGTGTGTGTGTGTGTGTGTGTGTGTGTGTGTGTGAGAGCTTTGGTGAGAGCTTTGGTGAGAGTGTCGGTTCAGGAAGTTGCGTGTCATGCTGTTTCCTGGGTGGTTAATGAATGCTGACTCTGGGGTGGAGAGGTGCACGGTAGTGATGTGTCGGTCGCGAACTATAATTCTGGACTGTAACAATATACAGCACATCTTAGTATACTGATTTTTCTGGTAATTCAATTTGAAAATGGTTTATAAATGAAGGGACTCTCAATAACCTATTTACATTTTCACTATAGTAACTGACGATAACATCCCCCCAACACTCAGTATTACTTAATCTCTACTGGTAGACACACTAATAAAGTCAATATTTACTGAAAGCGTGCATGATAGAAAACCTGTTTGTGTGGAATCACTCACCATAAATGTCCTGACTGAATGTAGAAACAGGTCCACATTGAAGGATCAGGGAGGAGAACTTCCAGCAGCAGGAGAACGCTGAGTGGAACTTGGTAGTTTGACTGGGACCAGCCCTAATGATGGTGCAGCCCTATCAATGCCCTAACAAGTGAGAAAAGAAAGTCAAAGATTAAATTGTAAAATAAATGTAGTATAATTTCTACTCGGTGGAATAAGAATCTTTCTCAGAGGTCCGGATACTAAGTTCAAGGTGTTTATTGAACAAAGCATCAAATGAAAGCATCTGCTGCAGCGAGATGGAGCCTGCCGTGCCAATTCGCAGAACTGACGACGCGCTCCTTTACCAAACATTATATAGACAATAGCATCATAGAACATCCACTACTCCTAGTGGTCAAAGTAACAAACATCAACTTAATACTATTGGTCTGAGAGGTACAACCAGCACTCTGGTTGGTCCGGTGTCTTCCTCGGTGTCTTCATCGTCACGTCCCAAGTTTATGGCTCAAACCCCCAAGGGGGTCGTATTTGGCTTGCACAACATTCTGTAGGATACCGTTGAAAACCAGCCTAAAGGCACCATTACAAGGGCCTGAAGGCACACCAACACCTACACATCTGGAACTGCTTAACACATCTCTATGTCCTAGTGGGCCTTGGGGTCCACCAGCAGATTATGCTGTAGCCACCTACTGCAATGTATAGAGGATCCAAAGACAGTTTTTTAGATTATAATAAGGGTATAAAAATACACTACATATTCCCCCCTTTGGGACTCTATAAAGAAGTCCCAACACAAAAATGTTTACACAAATAAAAAACATCATATACCTTCAATTGCATCATCATTCTGTTTCACAATTAACAGTGCAATTAACATATTGTTCACATAAAGAATCATAGCACAATTCAACTGACAATTTGAAAAACCATATGCGATTGTACTGCATACAGTGTTGTAACATCAAAGAAAAACCACAGTCACTGTTCTCCTTCAGGACTTCCTGTAAAATTAATTGTTCACAAGGTTCATGCATGCATTAGTTCAAGCATTGCAACTCTGATTAAACCCCTTTCTGTGAATATTGCATAATGTAGTATTATTACTCTCTGTAGTAGTAAATATACTCAGTAAATATGTATATATGTAGCACAGAATGAAAACTCTGCTTTTCAGAAAAAAACAACAATGTCCATGTTTTCTTATGCAAAATTACATTCCTTAAGGTCTTCATTTATGATTCACCATTCCTTGGGGGGAATTAAGCACAAAACATTAAACCCAATCAAAACAAACACAAAATCTGTTAATCTGATACGAATAGGCTTCATAACCATTAAACCACACTTGTATATATATATATATATATGTATAGTATGATTGCATTATATCAAAAACATATTGAAAAATGAAATCTTAGTTAATCAAAATCAATGGGATGAGTTGACCCATCATACCTGTAATACCAATTCTAAGGTATCTCAACTTTCACATTATCATCCTGATAAAATATATTGTATGATTAGTGGTCCTAGGGGGCCCATGATTCCCTAAATCAGGTATTTTATGGTGCTAGGGGGCCCATGATTCCCTAAATCAGGTATTTTATGGTGCTAGGGGGCCCATGATTCCCTAAATCAGGTATTTTATCTATGTGCTGTTCTAGCAAATCTTCTTAATGTTGCTGTAGAAGAAAAACCCCTTTCATCTGCATGGTGTGATGTTATTCAATGGAATCCATATGTAGGTTGTGTTGGACTGCAACCGCTGAGACGTATCCAAGGTCCACATCTATCAGGATGGCAGATGATGTGACTTGGATCTGGTATGATCGCTTCACGTTTGACTGGACCCACGTTGGTTTTAGGATACGGACGTATACCCAGTCCTCAGCCTGGGGTGATGGTTTGTCTGAGGTTGGATCGGCTGCCTGCTCCTGTTCAAACAGACACTCATAGACAGATGTGAGGCATTTTATACATGTAGCTAGCATCTTCTAGCTGCTTTGGTTCCTCACTGTGTCCAAGTATCCTATAAGGGACAAACATGTTAGTTAAGCCTCTTCATATTATTTAAATTCAATGTAATTGTTCCATTAGCCCTTTCCACTAGTCCTGTTGACTCTGAATAATAGACCAAAAAATACATTGTATTTGATTATTGTATGACATAAATGTAAACATGCTTGAATAGGTTATACTTGAAAGTAACCCATCGCTGTGTAGTTCTCTACAACATATTATGTATTTAGAGATGTTTATCAATGAAAATGTTTATCAATGAAAATGTTTATCAATGAAAATGTTTATCAATGAAAATGTTTATCAATGAAAACCTTCATCTCCCCCCTTGCAGAGTGACTAACCCCAGTGTCAATCTGCAAAACAACATTGATAAAACAAAAAATTAAAAATTAAAAATGAACAGAATAATACACATAAAGGAAATAAATGAAATGTAACAATGTTACCACAAACAAATCTCAATAAAACTTGCAAAGTAAATCCTTCAATACAACACAAATAAATTCACCAATGAAACACAAGATCAGCTTCATCTTGTGGTCACCAGGGTTCCAAAGGAAAACTCAGTCAGTCTGCAGTCTGACCAAGCATCCAGAAACATAATACAAAACAACAAAAATACAACAAAAAATAAAAAAATATAAATTCTGTTGAAATATGAATGGATGAGTATTTGCCAACTTAGGTCTGTCCATAATTTATTGTCTTTCACAGTATTTTGAATAATTGTCCCTGTCCTAGGCGCATCCCTTCAAACATATACAACCTCTTCACACACTCTGTTTAAGTACTGGGTACTGATCTTCAGGAATTGAACACACACATCGGCCTTCATACTCTTCTGCTCGCATGATAGCCATCTGAACTGCCTGTATATTCATCGCTCTACCAATACCCCTTGTTATCATTCCTTGTATGATAGGAATAGCACAACTGAGTATCAGTATCACAACAATTAGACCAACTCCAAAGCCTGGTTGTGTTGCTTCTATTGGAGTCCTTCTGGATCTTGTGGGATTCTGGTTACGATAGTCAAGGCTATACTCGCAGTGGAGGCTTCTGTGTTCAGATAATCCGGTCTCAGTGTGTTGATGGTGGTAGAGACAAAGATTGTACTTGAGTTTGAGGGAGCTGGTTTCAAAGTACTGCGTGGACTTAGAGTCATAAGAGTTTCTGGTTCCATTGAAGTTGCTAATGATTGTGTTAGATTTTCACTGTTCTCTTGTACCGTTAGGGTTGTATTCTTATAGTTAAACAAAGGAAAATTTGGATCTCTGCATTCATATTGTCCTTCATCTTCCTGTTTGACATCTTTGATGAGTGAACAATTCCAAAATTGTTTCATTCTGTTTTCATGTGTGGAATTTGAGTGTAATTCACTGAGTTTCCTGTTTTGTTTTGTCCATACAGCGTCTGCTTTATAGAGTCCAATGTTACATGGGAGTATGACTGAGCTCCCTTTCATTCCTGTGACTTCATTTCCTTGTCTTGCTCGTCGATTTCTCCTCAGAGACTTATGCCGTGTTGACATCTCCAATGTCGTA
The DNA here is from genome assembly GCA_027704905.1 of Muraenolepis orangiensis. Lineage (NCBI taxonomy): Eukaryota > Metazoa > Chordata > Actinopteri > Gadiformes > Muraenolepididae > Muraenolepis > Muraenolepis orangiensis. The sequence goes on along the minus strand of JANIIK010000550.1, from coordinate 39,567 downwards.
GTCTTTGAGTCTAATAGATTTGACCGAGGTTCTGACTGGCCTTGAGCGTTTTGGCTGGACTGGATCAGGGCATTTCTTTGGTTCTCTGGAGTCCGTGGGGGAGGCCTCCCGGCCTCTTGGGTTTGGCTCTGGCTGTTCTGGAACATCCCGTAAATCAAGTACATTGAACCCTCCGTGCTGTGCATCTTCTGGGAACTGGCACTCAGCATCACTTGGAAAAGGAGATATGCGATCATCTATATTCTCAATGTCATCATCTGAGTCCTTGTGGTACCTCCTCCTCATCTCGGTCTGTTGGTGCCTTAATGCAGTGATGTAGGTGGTACCAAGTCGGAGATCCCTTGATCTGAATTGCAGTTCTTGTGGTGCGGATGACTTTGAATGGTCCCTCTCGTTGGGCGTCATGCCACTTTCTCTGGTAGATCTTGACAAACACTTTGTCGCCTGGTTGAATGGCATCTTTTCGCTCCTTCAAGTCCTCCTGTGCCTGTTTCTGGGCGACATAAACAGATATGTTTCTCAAACAAACCATGCATCTTCCTATGACATGGACAATTCTTTCCAACAAATATGGAGCCCAAAATCCATATTCATTTGTGATCTTCCTTCTCACTTCCCCCCTTGCTACATGGGCTGGCTCCCTTGGCAAGTCAGTGTAGCACCTTCAATTTTATGCTCTTGGTTCAGATAATCATCTCTGTTTATCTTCATAGCCGCTCCTTGTGGTCCCAAAATTATGCAGCCGGAACTGAGTTGTTTGTTCAGGTTGGTGTTTTAGCCAATCGTCTGGGTCAGATTTGGTGGCATCCTTCGAGTACTGAAGCGTACAGTGTGATGGATATTGAGGTGTTTTAGCACCGGGGATGTTTGCAGAAATGAACTTCTCCCACAGCTTTGCTGGTTCCAAGAGGTCTTGGCTAAGGTCCCCTAGCCAATATACCATAGCAGCGTCTTCTTCTACCATCATGGATAACTGATGATATTCAGAAGGTACTTCTACCTGACAGCCGTCAGGTGTGCATTTCACTGTACTTTTCAATTTACATAGTGTATCTCTTCCAAGAAGTCCAATAGGGGTGTTTTTTTTGACACAAGAATAGGTAAAATAGCTCTTTGATTCTTGTATCGGAGTTCCACCGGTTTTGTGGTGGGTATCAGCTGTTTTATTCCCTCAAATCCGACTGTCCTTATATGTTTTCCAGACATAGGGAGGTGTGTGACGTGCGACGATTGTTAACCTTCACACAGATGGTAGATTCCTTTTCCGGCCTATACACCACCAGCTGACACCCCCCTTTCGGATTCTCTGGGCACCCCTATAACCCTTCCGGGCCCCTATATGGGTTTACCGGTCCCTGGGGTGGCTTTTGCTGCCACCACAGTTCTTGGGTTGGCTGTTGCTGCCACTGCGGTTCTTGGGTTGGCCGCTTTCTGTACCCTCTTTTATTTCTTTCTCCATCTATCCTGTCTTTGTAGGGGCAGTTGCAAAAATGGTGCCCAGCCTGTCCACATAGAAAACATTTCATATTTGGATGTAGCTCTGGATTGTACCCTTGTTGTCCAATGTTTCCTATTCCTCCTTGCCCCCCATCTTGTTGTTGTCCAGAGTTGGGCTGTAGGTAAGGGGGCAGAGGAGCAGCCTGTCTTGGGGGTGGCTGTATTTGTTGCGGTTGAGGTGGATTCTGCAGAACTGCAGCCTCTTTCATTAGTTGCATTTGGTTTACTTTCCTGATTGTCTCCTGATCTTGTTCCTTCAGAGTATGTTCCTTTTTGCGATACAGTTCCACCTGATGTGTTATGTGGTCCATGTAGACATTCTTGTCCATGCTTCTCAGTCCCACTACTTCTGCCAGTTTGCTTTTGACTGACAAGGGCAATCCCTGCTGGATCTTTTCTCTCATAATAGATTGCTCCAGGAAGTTTATGTCCGCATCTTTCCCTGTGATATCTCTCCACCGTTGATGTGCGCGGTTCACATAGGCTCTAGGGTTCTCAGCTTCTCTCATTGGTTCAATGTCAATACTGTCTGGATGAACATTGGTAGGATATGCGTCTCTCAAAGCTTTCCACACGCGTCCTCTGTTCGCTGCAAAGAGCTCTGGGTCATATACTGCTGTGTCGACAAATCTTTGGAGCCCAGCTGACATCAGGATTTCTTCCATCGTAGACACACCCATCAGAGTTGCCAAAAGTTTTTTGATGTCTCCCATGCCAAGCTGTGTCCCTATAAGGGCCTCATCCATTTTTGAAGTCCATGGGTGTCCTCCCTCCTGGATTACGGGCAATTTTTCCATTATTTGAGACATGTCCGTATTTGCCCATGGTTTGTATTCCAAATTCTGCCCTCTAACCAACACTGGGCAGTTTTTCGGTATTCTGCGCTTTGACTTCTTTCGTTCCCCTCGCTGTTCTTCTTGGATGTTAAAGAGTTTTTCCTTAATCCCTTCCTCCTGTCGGCAAAGGCCTTTCATCGTTTTCACTAAGGAGCGCAGCTGTCTTTTGGCCAAACTTATTTCAGCTCCTAATTTTCCCTTTGATGCACCGATAGATCTCAATTCTTTGTTAATTCTGGTAACTTCTTCGTCCATCTCGTCTATCATTCCTTTCCTGGGTGAGACTGTAGAAGAACCTCCAGCTTCTGATCCTTCGATATCCTCTCCACTGCTGCTTGAACTGCTTTCAGTCTCCTCTTTGCAGCTGACTTTTCTCCCTTCTCTTTCAGCTTTCGCCAGCAACTTTCTGATCTGTAGGTCATACCCTCCAGCGCACTGGTCTTCGTCACTAGAGCTCTGTCCATGGCCTTTTGACCTTTCCTTCTCTCCATGTTTTTTCCTCGTCTTCCTCGATGATGTTTTTGCAAGGTTGACGGTTCTCTGATTTGGGGATGATGACCTCTGTTTCTTACTTTTACGATCTGGTTGAAGTTGGTCAGAGTTTAGGATTGGCATTTGTGAATACAGACTAGTGAGCGTGTCTTTTCCCTCGTATGGTGGTGGAGTCACCGGAGACATGTGTGAAAAGCAAAACAATACACCAAACAAAACAAATCAAATGAATCAAATCAATGAATGTATGAATCAAATAAAACAAAAATCAATCAACAAATCAAATTAATCAATGAATGAATTAATCAAATAAAACAACATCAATCAACAAATCAAATGAATCAATGAATGAATGACTCAAATAAAACAACTTCAATCAACAAATCAAATTAATGAATGAATGAATTATCAAATAAAACAAAATCAATCAACGAATCAAATGAATGAATGAATCAAATAAAACAAAAACAATCAACGTATCAAATCAATGAATGAATTAATCAAATAAAACAAAATCAATAAATCAACAAATCAAATGAATGAATGAATGAATAGATGAATCAAATAAAACAAAAACAATCAATGAATCAAATGAATGAATGAATCAAATAAAACAAAAACAATCAATGAATCAAATGAATGAATGAATGAATGAATCAAATAAAACAAAATCAATCAACGAATCAAATGAATGAATGAATGGATGAATCAAATAAAACAAAAACAATCAATGAATCAAATGAATGAATGAATGAATTATCAAATAAAACAAAATCAATCAATGAATCAAATTAATGAATGAATGGATTATCAAATAAAACAACTTCCATTAATCAACAACTCAAATGAATCAATGAATTATCAAATAAAACAAAATCAATGAATGAATCAAATGAATGAATGAATGGATGAATCAAATAAAACAACTTCCATTAATCAACAACTCAAATTAATCAATGAATGAATTATCAAATAAAACAATCAATCAATAACTCAAATTAATCAACAAACAAGGGATTGCAACCCCTATATAGTTTTATACCAGCTTAGCTGCTTCTTATCCTTTCAAAAGTTCAAACCTGTGTGTGTGTGTGTGTGTGTGTGTGTGTGTGTGTGTGTGTGTGTGTGTGTGTGTGTGTGTGTGTGTGTGTGTGTGTGTGTGTGTGTGTGTGTGTGTGTGTGTGTGTGTGCGAGAGAGAGAGAGAGAGAGAGAGAGAGAGAGAGAGAGAGAGAGAGAGAGAGAGAGAGAGAGAGAGAGAGAGAGAGAGAGAGAGAGAGAGAGAGAGAGAGAGAGAGAGAGAGAGAGAGTTTAACTGAGTATGGTTCTGTCCAAGGAATTGGTGCTTTGGCCTTGTTTCCTTGAATCTCACTAATATAAAATATAAACAGTTATTTTCTTATTGAAATCTGTATGAATGACCCAGCCGAAATGAATTAGCCATATCAATCCTACACTCATACAAGAACATGAAATGTTTATAGGGAAACGATTATAGGTGGCCCAGAAAACTGCGCCACATTTGAAAAAAGAAAGGATTAATAGCCTACATTCAACCTAAAGCGCGCTGAAAACTAGATTTAAGTTATTCAACTTCTGAAAGATAAACCAAGAAGGTAAGCTTTACCTCTGGTTTAGTAGAGTAGGTTATTTACTCGCATCACGTGGAAACAACCCATATGTTCCATACAAAGAACAGAACAAAGGAGAGACCATGCTTCTCTCTTCATTTGCATACTAACAACCTCGTCATCGGGTTGGATTTACATTGGGATCATGGCGACTCAGACTCTTGCCTCTTCCATGAGGCAAGAGTCCATGAAATAACCACGAGGTCCACAATTGACCACAATTTATCACGTGTGCTACCAAGGCCTACAGTATCACAAAGAACCACATCTACCATGAAATAACCACGAGGTCCACAAAGGGCCCCAATTTACCAACATGCTACCAAGGCCTACAGTATCACAAAGAACCACATCTACCATGATATAACCACGAGGTCCACAAAGGGCCCCAATTTACCAACATATAACATGTGTTCTTTAGTATCTTCCAAGGCACGCTTATGGTACGCTTATAACGGTAACTTACTTATTTTGATTAGATTTGATGATACTTTTATGATACTTAAAGTGGTAACTTACTGATTTTTATTCGAATTTATGTTTTATGATACTCTTAAAGTGGTAACTTACTTATTTTTTTATTAGAATTTATGTTTTATGATACTCTTAAAGTGGTAACTTACTTATTTTTTATTAGAGTTTATGTTTTATGATACTCTTAAAGTGGTAACTTACTTATTTTTTATTAGAGTTTATGTTTTATGTACTCTTAAAGTGGTACATTCACTCTTAATTTTTAGCGGACATGTGAATTACTCTATTCCATCCAATAAACCCCAAAAGAGGTCCTTTTCGATTTGGTCAACTGTTAACCATAGCCTTAATCATAGTCAATAAAAGCAGACGCACTTAAGCGCTCTGAGGAAGATGTTTAGAGCTTACCTCAAACCCCGGCCTGATCAGTGGCCGGTGCCCGCGTGCGCTCGCTTCACCGACAGCAGCTGGTCAACAATCGTTTTAACCAAATCCTGTTCGTGACGCCAATATGTAGTATAATTTCTACTCGGTGGAATAAGAATCTTTCTCAGAGGTCCGGATACTAAGTTCAAGGTGTTTATTGAACAAAGCATCAAATGAAAGCATCTGCTGCAGCGAGATGGAGCCTGCCGTGCCAATTCGCAGAACTGACGACGCGCTCCTTTACCAAACATTATATAGACAATAGCATCATAGAACATCCACTACTCCTAGTGGTCAAAGTAACAAACATCAACTTAATACTATTGGTCTGAGAGGTACAACCAGCACTCTGGTTGGTCCGGTGTCTTCCTCGGTGTCTTCATCGTCACGTCCCAAGTTTATGGCTCAAACCCCCAAGGGGGTCGTATTTGGCTTGCACAACATTCTGTAGGATACCGTTGAAAACCAGCCTAAAGGCACCATTACAAGGGCCTGAAGGCACACCAACACCTACACATCTGGAACTGCTTAACACATCTCTATGTCCTAGTGGGCCTTGGGGTCCACCAGCAGATTATGCTGTAGCCACCTACTGCAATGTATAGAGGATCCAAAGACAGTGTTTTAGATTATAATAAGGGTATAAAAATACACTACATAAACAAAAACAATAATTTACTCTCTCTAGACTTGTATCTCTTACCTGGAAAGGTAATGTCAAGAAGAATCGTTTGGCTTGGCCTATTGGAAGGGAAACAATACTTTAGACGCTAAATAAAAGTCTGATGTATATATTTTTAAATATGCAGCCAACTTACCAGCTCAGTTCTTTAATGATGCCATCAGAGGAAACTTCTGCCAGACTTGAGTATTTTCATAATCATTTCTTCTAAAACAAATGATAGACTGAACCACCTACACTGTTCAATATTGTAATAGTACAAATAACCAACCCATACATATGTTATACTCTGCATACTTACCAAATGCACATATGCTGTTCATACTCTACAGACAACCCTACATTTGCACTCTTTTGCATATTGTAACTCTCCACTGTCCATCACTAGTACATATTGTATAGCATTATTGTGCTGTATTACCTACACTCCTGCATTTATCTATATTTGCACTTCTGGTTACATGCTACTGCATTTAATCGGATTTGTACCTGTACTCTGCAATGACAATGAAGGTGAATCTAATCTATTCTAAACTTAACAAGTTTTCTGAGCGCAAATTTATGTTTTTAAATTGCTAATTGTACCTAGCAGCCACAAAAAAATGTCCCATCTCACATTTTAAAATAAAGAAAAGCTTTATGAACTGAACTTGTTTGCAGCACAAAACGATTGACCTCACTCAGTAAAGCTGAACATTTACTGTGACTTTACAAACTATACACCATACACAAACTATACACTTTTCCAAGGAAAAGTTTACATTTCAGAACTTCAGAACTTTCACTATGATACAAATTGAACAAATATCTGCAGTACAGTACACCTTAACACATTGTCTAAAGGGTTGGGGTTAGTAGGGTCTATATCCACTCATGGTCTGCAAGGTCTGCAATCCGAGTGAGGACTCTGGGATAGACTGAGAGTACGTTTTTCTTCCACTCGACTTTGGTTTCTCTCTCAGGATTTATTGAGAAGAAACACCTTCATGAAAAATACATATATAAATTCACAAAAAACAATTGAAGGCTGAAATAAAAACTTTAAAAAAGTTTAATAAAAACTAATTGTACCTTTGGAGGAACTCAAGTGTTGAACGTAGTTCCACTGGTAGTGAATGTTGAAGCAGGCAGAAGGCAGACGTGAAGGAAGTGATGTGGTCGTTGACAACCTCTTGGTCGATGCTCAACATGAACGTCCCTGCAGCAAAGCAGGAGGACCCTGAACAATTTAAGAATACAAAAAACAAAACAAACAAATAAACTTCCATAACAAAGGCATCAATGTCAGCCATTGACTAAACATACTCATTACTTATTACATTCAACAAGGGCCATCAAAAAACAACCAAAACTGATAACGGAGTTGGTTAAAACCATACTGCTGCCTTGAATTCTGCTATTGGCTGACCTTGGTATCAGGTAAAGTAATGGTCAGTATCGTTATATGGGCTGCAACATAACCTGGAACTAAGTAAGCCAGTAGTACAATTGTATTTCAGTACACTAGTAGATTTATTCTAGAGGGTTTGGTTGCACTTTCAGTGTTTGTTTACTTACCACACACAATAATGCAGGGTGTTGCCGGCAACTTCTCCATCTGAACAGTGGCGTTTTCTCCCGGAGGCCAAGGGAAGCCAGGCTTCCCCTGTTTTTTCGGATTGTAGTTATAATTTTAATACATTTTTTAAATTAAAATAAAAAAAATTCGGTAATTCTCCTTTGCTGTGTCACACAGCAAAGGAGAATTACCGAATTTTTTTTATTTTAATTTAAAAAATGTAGGAGAGACGGTCCGGCAGCAACACACAGCCTGTGTGTTGCTGCCGGACCGTCTCTCCCCCATTCTCATTGAGTATTTTACAAAGAGTGAAACAACAGCGCCCCCTAGATATTATGGTGAAATTGAGGAGGCCAGCCGAATGAGCTTCCCTTGGTGAAAAAAAGAAATGGAGGGATTGTCCCGGTCAGATGAGGCTCACGTCATGTCCCCCTGCCAACCTGTGATTGGTCAGGGCCATGCCAAGGGAGGCCAGAGACGGCTGGCATCCCCCCTCAAGGGAATGGGATCCCTTGATCCCATTGGATCGATTTGAAGGGAATCCCTTGACTCACAAATCCAATCAAATCACATCAACATCAGTACGTAGTACTGTAACTGTCATCCTCGCCGTTTGATAGTATTAAGCATTATGGAGGGTGGAGATTTGGCGTACTTAATAAAAAACAACTTTACTAAACGTCCGCTACAGCAGCAACTAAAAATTCAATCAGATGACAGGCCCATGCCCACACTCGAGCTGTGTGCACAGAGGAAAAAGGAAGCGAATCGGACGTTCAATGAGGACAATTATGTCCGCACGGAGTGGCTAACTGGAAGCGCTGAACTTCCCATGTCTGGCCATGTCTTCTTTTTGACAAGGATTCGTGCTCCCTGAACAATCCTTGGGCAACTTCAGGATTCATCGACCTTGCCAACCTGTCACGGGCAATTGAGAGGCACGGTAAATCAAAAAATCACATAGATTGTGCTGTGAAATTGAAGCTTTTTTATTCATTACCGAATCTGCACTGCGCATTGAGCGGCTGGTTATGCATTTGGGGGGGGGGGGGGGGGGGAATGCTTAAATTAATAAGACGAGAGTTTTGGCTGGAGAGTGCGTGCGGACCTGTCGGTTAGATAACAGGCGTGTGCAAGTCCTGCATCTGTATGATACAACTGTGTAAAATGATACCGGGCGCTGTAATCACTCATCTGGTTACGTTATTGACCCAAAAAAACTGGCTTCCCCTAAAATTTTCCCCACGCCACGCTACTGTTCAGATGGAGAAGTTGCCGGCAACACCCTGCATTATTGTGTGTGGTAAGTAAACAAACACTGAAAGTGCAACCAAACCCTCTAGAATAAATCTACTAGTGTACTGAAATACAATTGTACTACTGGCTTACTTAGTTCCAGGTTATGTTGCAGCCCATATAACGATACTGACCATTACTTTACCTGATACCAAGGTCAGCCAATAGCAGAATTCAAGGCAGCAGTATGGTTTTAACCAACTCCGTTATCAGTTTTGGTTGTTTTTTGATGGCCCTTGTTGAATGTAATAAGTAATGAGTATGTTTAGTCAATGGCTGACATTGATGCCTTTGTTATGGAAGTTTATTTGTTTGTTTTGTTTTTTGTATTCTTAAATTGTTCAGGGTCCTCCTGCTTTGCTGCAGGGACGTTCATGTTGAGCATCGACCAAGAGGTCGTCAACGACCACATCACTTCCTTCACGTCTGCCTTCTGCCTGATGTTGGGGAGTTACTACTGCTTCAACATTCACTACCAGTGGAACTACGTTCAACACTTGAGTTCCTCCAAAGGTACAATTAGTTTTTATTAAACTTTTTTAAAGTTTTTATTTCAGCCTTCAATTGTTTTTTGTGAATTTATATATGTATTTTTCATGAAGGTGTTTCTTCTCAATAAATCCTGAGAGAGAAACCAAAGTCGAGTGGAAGAAAAACGTACTCTCAGTCAATCCCAGAGTCCTCACTCGGATTGCAGACCTTGCAGACCATGAGTGGATATAGACCCTACTAACCCCAACCCTTTAGACAATGTGTTAAGGTGTACTGTACTGCAGATATTTGTTCAATTTGTATCATAGTGAAAGTTCTGAAGTTCTGAAATGTAAACTTTTCCTTGGAAAAGTGTATAGTTTGTGTATGGTGTATAGTTTGTAAAGTCACAGTAAATGTTCAGCTTTACTGAGTGAGGTCAATCGTTTTGTGCTGCAAACAAGTTCAGTTCATAAAGCTTTTCTTTATTTTAAAATGTGAGATGGGACATTTTTTTGTGGCTGCTAGGTACAATTAGCAATTTAAAAACATAAATTTGCGCTCAGAAAACTTGTTAAGTTTAGAATAGATTAGATTCACCTTCATTGTCATTGCAGAGTACAGGTACAAATCCGATTAAATGCAGTAGCATGTAACCAGAAGTGCAAATATAGATAAATGCAGGAGTGTAGGTAATACAGCACAATAATGCTATACAATATGTACTAGTGATGGACAGTGGAGAGTTACAATATACAAAAGAGTGCAAATGTAGGGTTGTCTGTATATGAACAGCATATGTGCATTTGGTAAGTATGCAGAGTATAACATATGTATGGGTTGGTTATTTGTACTATTACAATATTGAACAGTGTAGGTGGTTCAGTCTATCATTTGTTTTAGAAGAAATGATTATGAAAATACTCAAGTCTGGCAGAAGTTTCCTCTGATGGCATCATTAAAGAACTGAGCTGGTAAGTTGGCTGCATATTTAAAAATATATACATCAGACTTTTATTTAGCGTCTAAAGTATTGTTTCCCTTCCAATAGGCCAAGCCAAACGATTCTTCTTGACATTACCTTTCCAGGTAAGAGATACAAGTCTAGAGAGAGTAAATTATTGTTTTTGTTTATTTTACAATTTAATCTTTGACTTTCTTTTCTCACTTGTTAGGGCATTGATAGGGCTGCACCATCATTAGGGCTGGTCCCAGTCAAACTACCAAGTTCCACTCAGCGTTCTCCTGCTGCTGGAAGTTCTCCTCCCTGATCCTTCAATGTGGACCTGTTTCTACATTCAGTCAGGACATTTATGGTGAGTGATTCCACACAAACAGGTTTTCTATCATGCACGCTTTCAGTAAATATTGACTTTATTAGTGTGTCTACCAGTAGAGATTAAGTAATACTGAGTGTTGGGGGGATGTTATCGTCAGTTACTATTGTGAAAATGTAAATAGGTTATTGAGAGTCCCTTCATTTATAAACCATTTTCAAATTGAATTACCAGAAAAATCAGTATACTAAGATGTGCTGTATATTGTTACAGTCCAGAATTATAGTTTGCGACCGACACATCACTACCGTGCACCTCTCCACCCCAGAGTCAGCATTCATTAACCACCCAGGAAACAGCATGACACGCAACTTCCTGAACCGACACTCTCACCAAAGCTCTCACCAAAGCTCTCACACACACACACACACACACACACACACACACACACAAATAACCAAAACGTAACACACCCACTTTCGCGGCTAAATGGCGGCCACGCCCCCCCGGGCCGTTATATAATACTTCCTGGCGCTAATGCACTTCAGCACTTACCCTTTTTTTTGTGGCTCCGCTTTTGGGTTTTTAACAATTTGTTTTATTTATTTTCTGGTCAGTTTATTATGGCAAGTAGACAATGGTTTACCTTGCTGAGGAATGAGCTTACCGACAGTTATCTGATATCAAACGTAGCTTTTAGCTTCATCCTCATTGTACTAGAGAAGCTGGTGGAGTTGGAGTTTCAGTGTCCTTGCAGGCCCACATGGAACATAGTGTTTTCATCTGCGTTCTTCGTTATCCCTGCTGTCATGGCCTTCACGTTGATGCTGATCATTCAAAGGTGCAGATGTTCTCCCTGCGACCGAAACACTCTATTGTGTTTCTCAAGTTTTGTCCCCGCTTTCGTTTGGCTGACTTTAACGTTCCTGGATGGCCGGTACTTTGCCTGTGCTAGGACACACTGGGAAGGCAGATATGTGATAATGGACAAGGCAGCTCCTCAAAAGTGGTGTGAGCCAAAAGGTGAGGGGGCTGACCCTCAAGAGCTGATGAATCGCTCCCAGGAGTTTCGTTTTGAATCTCAGGTGAGTGGACGAATGATCTCTAAATGAATTGCATAGATTTACGGGGGTCAAGGATGCACTTTACTAATACATTCATAATGAAAATGAATGACCCGTTACAATTATAAGTGTATAAATAACATTGCATTATTAAAATTGGGGGCAGGATAGTTTAGTGGTTAGTTATAGTCGAACGGTTGGGGGTTCGGTCCAAACATGTCTGTAGTCTACCTGTTGGCAACCTTGCGTTATTTGAGATGACGAGCATGCTCCTTAATGCCCTGTATTTTTGTAAACTGTGAGTTACTTTGAATAACAGTGTCTGCTTAATGACCAAATAGTACATCCTGATACCATTTAATAATTGTATTATTTATGAACGCGCACTGTTACTTTACTCTCCTTTTCCTTTCACAGTGTATAGGCATTGGCTTTCTGATAATCATCGGTGTGGGACTCATGGGATATGGGTGCTTGGCGTGTAAGGAGGAGAACAAGGCGTTGGCGAACAAAGTGGATAGGACCCCCTTGGTCCCAATAACCCAACAAGGACAGAATACTGGGGTTGAGGAAATATAATAGAAACATGTTATGTGCTCATAACAGAGCCTAAGCCACAAGGACATATTCTCGCAAACCATCTGTGCAAACTGTTATTTCAATAATTGTTTAATTAGCATATAACTGTTTAAACAGCCGTGTGATTCGTCTTAATTCGGGATGTATAACCATGTAACTAGAGTTTTGTAGCTTACTATTAAACGTATGCCGCTTTGCCAGTCTGTAGATGAGGATAAAAAGTTATGCATTGCACATTGCGAGGGAAATTGTTCAACAGTATACTTTATTTGACAATATGTTGTAAGATGTTGTTGCCACGATTAATTCATTCATGAATATAATGTTGGCCAGACTTCTTTTATTTTAACCAAGTTGTTTGACAAATAAAATACATTTGTTTTATTAACAGTATAGTATGATTACAAAACATTGCATGACAACACATCATAATCACATTCATTATGAAATATTAAAAACTAGTATAACTAAAGAGGACCTTACATTTGATACTAAAAGTTGATGTGATGCTTCTACAAACCCAGTCCGCCTATACAGTGGTAGGTGCACCAACGTCTATCTATCCAGCTATCCTATACTAGAATAGGGTGCTGTTGAGGGATTTGTTGAGGGAACCCAGGACCTAACGCCAGCATCAGGGAGAGATGGGGAACCCAGGACCTAACACCAGCATCAGGGAGAGATGGGGAACCCAGGACCTAACGCCAGCATCAGGGAGAGATGGGGAACCCAGGACCTAACACCAGCATCAGGGAGAGATGGGGAACCCAGGACCTAACGCCAGCATCAGGGAGAGATGGGGAACCCAGGACCTAACACCAGCATCAGGGAGAGATGGGGAACCCAGGACCTAACGCCAGCATCAGGGAGAGATGGGGAACCCAGGACCTAACGCCAGCATCAGGGAGAGATGGGGAACCCAGGACCTAACGCCAGCATCAGGGAGAGAGCAGAGAGAAAAATCACAGGATCAAAAGTCGTTTAATTTACACTTAAGTAGTGGTGGGATATATTATATTGCAAAACCTTTAGATCACAATATTTTTATAATTTTGGACTGTAACAATATACAGCACATCTTAGTATACTGATTTTTCTGGTAATTCAATTTGAAAATGGTTTATAAATGAAGGGACTCTCAATAACCTATTTACATTTTCACTATAGTAACTGACGATAACATCCCCCAACACTCAGTATTACTTAATCTCTACTGGTAGACACATTACTAAAGTCAATATTTACTGAAAGCGTGCATGATAGAAAACCTGTTTGTGTGGAATCACTCACCATAAATGTCCTGACTGAATGTAGAAACAGGTCCACATTGAAGGATCAGGGAGGAGAACTTCCAGCAGCAGGAGAACGCTGAGTGGAACTTGGTAGTTTGACTGGGACCAGCTCTAATGATGGTGCAGCCCTATCAATGCCCTAACAAGTGAGAAAAGAAAGTCAAAGATTAAATTGTAAAATAAACTAAAACAATAATTTACTCTCTCTAGACTTGTATCTCTTACCTGGAAAGGTAATGTCAAGAAGAATCGTTTGGCTTGGCCTATTGGAAGGGAAACAATACTTTAGACGCAAAATAAAAGTCTGATGTATATATTTTTAAATATGCAGCCAACTTACCAGCTCAGTTCTTTAATGATGCCATCAGAGGAAACTTCTGCCAGACTTGAGTATTTTCATAATCATTTCTTCTAAAACAAATGATAGACTGAACCACCTACACTGTTCAATATTGTAATAGTACAAATAACCAACCCATACATATGTTATACTCTGCATACTTACCAAATGCACATATGCTGTTCATATACAGACAACCCTACATTTGCACTCTTTTGTATATTGTAACTCTCCACTGTCCATCACTAGTACATATTGTATAGCATTATTGTGCTGTATTACCTACACTCCTGCATTTATCTATATTTGCACTTCTGGTTACATGCTACTGCATTTAATCGGATTTGTACCTGTACTCTGCAATGACAATGAAGGTGAATCTAATCTATTCTAAACTTAACAAGTTTTCTGAGCGCAAATTTATGTTTTTAAATTGCTAATTGTACCTAGCAGCCACAAAAAAATGTCCCATCTCACATTTTAAAATAAAGAAAAGCTTTATGAACTGAACTTGTTTGCAGCACAAAACGATTGACCTCACTCAGTAAAGCTGAACATTTACTGTGACTTTACAAACTATACACTATACACAAACTATACACTTTTCCAAGGAAAAGTTTACATTTCAGAACTTCAGAACTTTCACTATGATACAAATTGAACAAATATCTGCAGTACAGTACACCTTAACACATTGTCTAAAGGGTTGGGGTTAGTAGGGTCTATATCCACTCATGGTCTGCAAGGTTTGCAATCCGAGTGAGGACTCTGGGATTGACTGAGAGTACGTTTTTCTTCCACTCGACTTTGGTTTCTCTCTCAGGATTTATTGAGAAGAAACACCTTCATGAAAAATACATATATAAATTCACAAAAAACAATTGAAGGCTGAAATAAAAACTTGTATTGTTAAATACTATAACAACAAAGAAATTGTACCTTTGGAGGAACTCAAGTGTTGAACGTAGTTCCACTGGTAGTGAATGTTGAAGCAGGCAGAAGGCAGACGTGAAGGAAGTGATGTGGTCGTTGACGACCTCTTGGTCGATGCTCAACATGAACGTCCCTGCAGCAAAGCAGGAGGACCCTGAACAATTTAAGAATACAAAAAACAAAACAAACAAATAAACTTCCATAACAAAGGCATCAATGTCAGCCATTGACTAAACATACTCATTACTTATTACATTCAACAAGGGCCATCAAAAAACAACCAAAACTGATAACGGAGTTGGTTAAAACCATACTGCTGCCTTGAATTCTGCTATTGGCTGACCTTGGTATCAGGTAAAGTAATGGTCAGTATCGTTATATGGGCTGCAACATAACCTGGAACTAAGTAAGCCAGTAGTACAATTGTATTTCAGTACACTAGTAGATTTATTCTAGAGGGTTTGGTTGCACTTTCAGTGTTTGTTTACTTACCACACAATAATGCAGGGTGTTGCCGGCAACTTCTCCATCTGAACCTCTTGGGCCAGGCATGTATCCTCGACGAAATGGAACAGGTTCTCCTTTTGCTCACCAAAAACGCCTGCTTACAATCAATTCCAACACACTTGAAAATACAACGAGGTTCATTGCGGTGGAGTTTGCAATGTACAACATACGCCTTTAGAGACCGAACAGATTCTCCACAAATGCAACAGGAATACATGGTCAAACAGCGGCACATCAAAGAGGCAACCGTTAATGTTTTTATTCAAGCGCCCTTTCTGTCCACAACCTCCACTCAAATTTGACGGGCAATGGCATTTTAGCCTGAAATGTGTCCAGGCATTAGTGATGTGTCGGTCGCTCAAAGAGCCGGCTCTTTTTAGTGAACGACGGGAGCCGGCTCGCACCCACGAACGAGCCGTTTTACGGGTGCTCCGCGTACATGCAGTGACTGAATGTCACTGTCATGACTGCATGTCATGCTGTGCATCACGTGAGGATAGATAAGGAGGAGGGGCGGCGTGTGCTCAGTGCTGATGGCTGAACAGAGGGAGGGGTGACACTTCACACGGTGAAGTGTCAGTTTGCGTCGCGCAAATAAGATGAGTGAAAGTAGGAAAAGAAGCAGCATTTGGCTGCATTTTAACAATTGTGCAAACACAAAGGCAGAATGCAGAATTTGCAACATGAAGCTCTCATATAGAGCAGGGTCCACAAACCACCTCCACAGGCACTTGAGAACTGTGCATCCAACAGTTCAGTTGGAAGAAAAAAGGCAGACTGCCTGCTTCTGCCAGTGTGTCTACTCCACCTGTTGCTGCTGCAGCTACAGGATCTACCCCCCATGCGTCAGGTACCCAAACACCAACAGCTACACAGACCTCAATAAGACAATTTACATCAAAGGCAGTGAATGACCCCAGCTAGACAGAACATAGTGGATGAAGAATTGGCCAAAATGATTGCAAGTGATTTCCAACCATTTTCCATTGTGGAGGACAAGGGATTCCGAAGCTTCACACATGCTCTCAATCCAATGTATGTTTTAAAACAGGGCAGATAATAACAGAGAGAAGAAACCGGATCAACCCTCTAAGCTGAGGCACTTCCTCTTCCTCAATGCCAATCTGCCCTGAAAAGAAGAAGAAAAGGTTACAGTTTGATAGTTGACGGTGGTAAGTTCATTAGAGACTGTTTTATACTGCTGTTTTGCACATTACAATACATTTATTTTTATTATGTTTTTTTTATGATAGAGACTGTTATTTGCTGCTGTTTTTAGCATTGCAATATATTTATTTTCATTATGTTATTTATTTATGATTATTTATATTTTTTAAGATTTTATGTCAGCTGTTGCTGTCTTTTGTTCTATAGTTTATACTGAAATAGAGCCCTGCTGTTTTGTTAGGGCTTTTTGTTTAAATAAAAATGTAAAATATACAAAAATACAGTAGCTGTCCTTTTTTAAAATGTCTACGCTTAAGTTGTTCTAGGTGTTGCTATCTGCTTTGTGTAGCGTGGTTCTACAAGCAAGTCAGTGCATTCATTGGGTGGTATCAGAGTTACAAGGGTCTGTAAATGCAATGAAAACAATTGGCAAATCATTTATATTAAAATTAAAATTTGTACTTTTGAATACTTCAGTACAAAGGATGTATTGAATAATTTAAGTGATATATGTGTACACATATAAATAATTAGTCAAAATAGGGCTAAATTTGATTGAATTATAAAAGGTATATGTGGTAAAACACACACACACACACACACACACACACACACACACACACACACACACACACACACACACACACACACACACACACACACACACACACACACACACACACACACACACACACACACACAAATAACCAAAACGTAACACACCCATTAATTAACCCACATATGTTCTGTAACCCAACAGAACACAAGAGAACATAACCCGAAACCCATATTACCCACAACCCCCAGTTCCTCCTCGCCACTTTCACTTTCACGTTACGTAATACTTCCTGGTGCTAATGCACTTCAGCACTTACCCTTTTTTTTGTGGCTCCGCTTTTGGGTTTTTAACAATTTGTTTTATTTATTTTCTGGTCAGTTTATTATGGCAAGTAGACAATGGCTTACCGTGCTGAGGAATGAGCTTACCGACAGTCCTCTGATATCAAACGTAGCTTTTAGCTTCATCCTCATGGGACTAGAGAAGCTGGTGGAGTTGGAGTTTCAGTGTCCTTGCAGGCCCACATGGAACATAGTGTTTTCATTTGCGTTCTTCGTTATCCCTGCTGTCATGGCCTTCACGTTGATGCTGATCATTCAAAGGTGCAGATGTTCTCCCTGCGACCGAAACACTCTATTGTGTTTCTCAAGTTTTGTCCCCGCTTTCGTTTGGCTGACTTTAACGTTCCTGGATGGCCGGTACTTTGCCTGTGCTAGGACACACTGGGAAGGCAGATATGTGATAATGGACAAGGCAGCTCCTCAAAAGTGGTGTGAGCCAAAAGGTGAGGGGGCTGACCCTCAAGAGCTGATGAATCGCTCCCAGGAGTTTATTTTTGAATCTCAGGTGAGTGGACGAATGATCTCTAAATGAATTGCATAGATTTACGGGGGTCAAGGATGCACTTTACTAATACATTCATAATGAAAATGAATGACCCGTTACAATTATAAGTGTATAAATAACATTGCATTATTAAAATTGGGGGCAGGATAGTTTAGTGGTTAGTTTGTCTGAGTTATAGTCGAAAGGTTGGGGGTTCGGTCCAAACATGTCTGTAGTCTACCTGTTGGCAATCTTGCGTTATTCGAGATGACGAGCATGCTCCTTAATGCCCTGTATTTTTTTAAACTGTGAGTTACTTTGAATAACTGTGTCTGCTTAATGACCAAATAGTACATCCTGATACCATTTAATAATTGTATTATTTATGAACATGCATTGTTACTTTACTCTCCTTTTCCTTTCACAGGGTTTAGGCATTCTCTTTCTGTTAATCATGATTGCGGTACTCATGGGATATGGGATCAAACAGTGCTGGGCCGCGTATAAGAAGGTGGACGAGGTGTTGGCGTTGGCGTTGAAGTTTGTGTTGGCGACGACGAACCCAGTGGATGAGATCCCCTTGGTCTCAACCCAACAATGACTGAATTCTGGGGTTGAGGAAACACAATAGAAACATGTTATGTGCTCATAACAGAGCCTAAGCCACAAGGACAGATTCTCGCAAACCATCTGTGCAAACTGTTATTTCAATAATTGTTTAATTAGCATATAACTGTTTAAACAGCCGTGTGATTCATCTTAATTCGGGATGTATAACCATGTAACTAGGGTTTTGTAGGATACTATTAAACGTATGGCGCTTTGCCAGTCTGTAGACGAGGATAAAAAGTTATGCATTGCACATTGCGAGAGAAATTGTTCAACAGTATACTTTATTTGACAATATTTTGTAAGATGTTGCCACGATTAATTCATTCATGAATATAATGTTGGCCAGACTTATTTTATTTTAACCAAGTTGTAGAAGCCATTTCACTGTTTAGTATAATTATTAGTTGTAGCTTATTATTGTATTTGATTATTGTATTTGCTTATAAGTATCAGGAGTTATTGTTTCCATATGTTGTTTATTATTTTGGTCACTAGGGGGACTTCACACAGGTAGACCTCACTCATAGGTATTTA
This sequence comes from Muraenolepis orangiensis, assembly GCA_027704905.1. Taxonomy (NCBI): domain Eukaryota; kingdom Metazoa; phylum Chordata; class Actinopteri; order Gadiformes; family Muraenolepididae; genus Muraenolepis; species Muraenolepis orangiensis. The sequence continues at coordinate 20,517 of JANIIK010000550.1, read as the reverse complement.
GGTAGGCTGCTAATGGGGTTATGGAGTGCACCTGGTGGACATACGGTTTTTACCATCTCGTATTAACATCACAGTCAGCTGCTTGAACATGGAATTGTTTGCCTGATCTACTTGGAATAAACGAACAACAAAACGTGAGAATCCTTGTGGACAGTGAATCTTCTTTGCCAGCATGCATGATGCGTAAGATCATTGTTCCAATGGTGCGCCAAGTATTGGCTTTATAGTTACAAGTAACCAGCCAATACATTAAGTAAAAACCGTGTCCTGGGAACATCAGACTTCAAGACAAGAAGCTGTTTTTTGTGCATGAAGATTCGTTCTAATGGACTAACTAACATTGGATTAATGTTCGCGTGGACGCTTTCACGGACATTCGAAGCCCAGCCAAAAGCCTGCACGGATGCAACAAACGAACAACAAGACGTGGTAAAGGCAAGAACATTGACTGTAAAGCTGTATTGGAAAACGGCGAAACTATTGGAGTTGATAGTCGCGTTTTTCTTGCTACGCGCATAGTTGTTTGGTGTTCGTGTTTTGGCCATGTAGGCTTGGGAGTTTGAATTTCTCCGCGTTGACTTTCCACTGGCCTCTAATTGGTGAGACCAATGTTTGGCGTGTGGCAAGTGTCAACAGCGCCTTTGATGTGCAAATTGATCGGACTGAATGTTTGACAACTATTGGAGTTGTTTTTTTTGACGGTCATGTTGTCACTGCGCGCGTTTGCCTGGTGATAATTCAAAGCTCTATAGGGGAGACCTAAGTTTATCAATCCAATGTGCGCTCTTTTCTTTGCATTTGCATTTGTATTGTCACATGAAATATCAACCAAAGCTCCATATACTTGCATTATTTTATGCATGATTGTGTGTTAAAAGGAAAATAACACAATGTCTCAGGTCACTAAGGATAAAAATGAGAGTGCTCCATTGCCTGAAAAAAGGGTTCCAAAATTGTCTGAAAAGGGTCTGGCCTCCTTTATTGAAAAGTGTCAGAAAGAAAGGCAAGCAAAATGGAAAAAAGCAAGTGCTTCAATGGAAAACCTTAAACTGCTTATGGATTCCAATGAAAATGTCACTGAAGTGCAATCTGAGTTGGTCATTATGAACAAGTGCTTTGAGGAAGCCCAGAAAAATCATGATTCATTTATGAAATTGAACTTGCCTGAAGATCAAGCTGCTTTACAATGTCAGTGGTTTGAAAACAAAACAGCACTGCACTGTGGGTTTGCAGAAGATGTAAAGAGGTGGCTCTCTGACGCTGGACAACCATATGTAGATGCAGATGATGGACAGCCAGTCCCTGATGATGTCAGACCAGGTGACAGTGCTTCTAACATGAGTGTTGCATGTTCCAGACTAAGTCGGAGTGCTATCTCCGGATCACGTGTCTCTACAACATCTTCACGAGCAGAACGGATCAAAGCTGAAGCTGAGAAGGCAGCTCTCCTGGAACGTGTCGCTGCTCTACAGAAAATACATTTAATAGAGGCACAAGAGGAACAACTGAGGAGACAAAAGGAACAACTAGCATTGGAGACAGAGTTGGCAGTATTCAATGCAAAACTCAGTGTTTTTAAGGAAAATTCATCACGGCATAGCTCCAGAGTGTCACATCATGGAAGGGACTCTAATGTTGAAAGGGCCCAAGGTCCCATCACAAGTATGCTCAACCCTGGTGCTGCCACCTACAGACCAAAGGAAAGGACAAAAGTTTGGATTAATGATTGCTCAACAGCACCCCCACTGGTTGTTCGTCCAAAGGACAGGACACAGATAGGAACTTCACAATCAGAAAGGGCCAATACCAAGACTCAATCATTTCCAATCTATGACAATCCTTTCATGGTTCAGAAACAGCCAAAAGCAAATCCTGTGAGACATGACACTCAGATGATGCCCATGGTTCACATCCAAGCACAAGGGAATTCTGTGCGGCATGGTCAATCTCAAACTCAAGTATTGAGGGATGTGGGTCAAAATGATATTGTTGGTATTATGCAAAGGCAAAATGACATTACAACTTTATTGGTTCAACAAAATCTTGCCTCTGCTCTTCCAGCAAGACAAATTCCTGTGTTTGATGGAGACCCCCTCCAATACCATGCTTTTATGCGAGCATTTCAGAATGGAGTCGAAGAAAAATCCAACAACTACAGTGACTGTTTGCACTTTTTGGAACAGTACACTAAGGGTCCGCCAAAGGAGATAGTGCACAGCTGCCAGCATCTGCCTCCTGAGCAAGGATACCAAAGGGCTAAAGATCTTCTCATTGAGCACTTTGGTAATGAGTATAACATCAGCGCTGCTTACATGGATAAAGCTTTTAGCTGGACACCAATCAAAAGAGAAGATGTCAAGGCACTACAGGCGTTTGCTTTGTTCCTCCGTGGATGTTGCAATGCAACAGAGCAGATCCAGCATATGAGGGACTTGGATATACCGTCCAACATGAGGAACATAGTGTTGAAGTTGCCCTATGGGCTCCGGGAAAAGTGGAGAAGCACTGCATGTGACCTGCTGGAGCGCCATGGTCAGAGGGCTATGTTCAGTGATTTAGTTGGATTCATTGAAAAACAAGTCAGAACAGCCACGGATCCACTGTTTGGCAACATTCAGGACACCCAAACCTCTTCAAGTAAAGGCTCAATTCCAAGTCAGATAAAGGATCTGAAAGAGCGCAAAGGAAGCAGTTTTGCCACAAATGTGACTGCAGTAGGAGGAAAAGGGCGACCTGAATGGATGGAAAATAAATCACATTCCTCCACTCTTCCTCTCCAAGGCTGCATGTTTTGTAAAAAGAGTGGTCACTCTCTGGAGAAGTGCACACAATTCAAAGGAAAGTTGCACCGGGAAAAGATTGACTTCATTAAGGAAAAAAGGATCTGTTTCGGCTGCTTAAAGGTGGGCCATGTTAGCAAAGCCTGCGAAGATCGATTGACTTGTGATGTGTGCAGCCTAAAGCATCCTAGTATTCTCCACATTAAACATCAGGTTAAAGAACCAGCAGTCACGGCACCAGCAGTCACCACTGAAAATGCTGCGCCAAAAACGTGTGGCCATATTGGGGCCGGTTTTGAGGATGATTGCATCTTTTCAATTGTACCAGTCCAAGTTAAAGCAAAAAAGGGTGATGTCATACTACAAACCTATGCTTTTTTGGATCCTGGTAGCTCTGGTACATTCTGTACAGAAAGCCTGGTTCAACGATTGAACGTGAAGAAACGGAGTACCAACTTTATGTTGCGGACGTTGGGACAGGAAAAAACGATTGCCAGTCATATTGTTTCTGGACTAGAGGTGTCAGGATTGGACAACGATGATTTCATTGACTTACCTGATGTTGTTACCCAAAGATGCATGCCTGTTTCCCAGCACAACATCCCCAGGCAAGATGATGTGGATCAATGGCCATATCTCAATTGTGTCAAGCTCCATCAAATTGACTCTGACATTGACCTTCTCATTGGAACTAATGCATCAAAGGTAATAGAACCATGGGAACTCATTAACAGTCAAGAAGATGGGCCCTATGCTGTAAGGACTAAAGTGGGATGGGTGCTTAATGGCCCACTTCGAGCTGGCAACGACAGCAGGAGCAAGAGTGGCAACTCCATAACTGCCAATCGAATATCTCTAGTTCAACTAGAAGAGATGATGGTTCAGCAGTACAATCATGACTTCAATGAGAAGACTTCAGAGGAACAAGCTGAAATGTCAAGAGAAGACCTCAAGTTCATGAACATTATGCACAGCTCCTCAGTGTTGAAAGATGGTCATTACTCCTTGGACCTACCTTTCAGGAGTGAAAATTCCATCTTGCCAAACAATCGTTGCATTGCAGAACAGCGCCTCATGAGCCTGAAGAGGAAGTTTGGAAAGAATCAAGTCTTTCGAGAGGAGTATGTAGCTTTTCTCAGTGATGTAATTGATCAAGGCTATGCTGAGGTTGTGCCAGAGGATCAGTTGAACCAAGAGGATGGAAAACAGTGGTATATTCCACATCATGGAGTTTATCATCCTAGAAAAGGAAAGTTAAGAGTTGTGTTCGACTGCGGAGCAGTGTACAAGGGGACGTCACTCAACTGTAAACTTCTGCAGGGACCAGATCTTACAAACTCCCTGGTTGGAGTTCTTCTCCGATTCCGACAGGAACCTGTTGCACTGATGGCTGACATTCAGGCCATGTTCCATCAGGTCAAAGTGTCAGAAAAGGACATCAATTTCCTTCGGTTTCTGTGGTGGCCTCACGGAAATACAGAACACACTCCAGTTGAATATCGGATGACTGTACATCTGTTTGGAGCTGTGTCATCGCCAAGCTGTGCGAATTATGCACTGAGGAAAACCGCAGATGATAATGCAGGTCAGTTTCCATCAGAAGTGGTCGCTACAGTCAAGAACAATTTCTATGTCGATGACTGTCTGAAGTCCTTGCCTTCTGAGGAGGAAGCAATACAGATGGTGAAGAACCTCACTACGCTCTGCAGGAAAGGGGGATTCAATCTCTCCAAGTGGATAAGCAACAGTCGATCAGTGCTGACATCAATTCCACAAGAGCACAGAACAAAGGAAACGAAAGAGCTGGATTTGGATTGGGAGAGTCTGCCATTGGAGAGGGCTCTAGGACTGCAATGGTGTGTTGAAAATGACCAGTTCAAGTTCAAGACCACCATCAAAGAACAACCACAGACAAGGAGAGGCATCTTATCAGTGGTCAGTTCGCTCTATGACCCGTTGGGATTTCTTGCATCCTTCACTCTGTCAGCCAAATTGATTTTGCAGGAGTTGTGCAAAAGACGCTATGCATGGGATGAGGACATTCCTCCATACTTCTCACAGCAGTGGTCAGAGTGGCTAAAGGACCTGGAGAAGATAGCAGAGTTCAAAGTGCATCGTTGTTTCAAGCCCACAGACTTCGGCAAGCCCATCAAAGCACAACTTCACCATTTCTCTGATGCCAGTCAAGATGGCTATGGCACCGTGTCTTATCTGAGGCTTGAGAATGATGACGGAAGACTTCATGTTGCATTCCTCTTGGCCAAAGCCAGAGTTGCGCCACTGAAACAAAGCACAATTCCTCGGATGGAACTCACAGCTGCTGTTCTGGCGGTGAGGGTTGATGGGATGCTGCAAAAGGAGTTGCAACTTGAGTTGGAAAAGTCCACATTCTGGACGGATAGTACAACAGTGCTTAAGTACATCAGCAATGAAACCAAGCGGTTCCACACCTTTGTTGCAAATAGAACAGCAGCCATAAGAGAAGCTACCAGTGTGGAACAGTGGAGGTACATCGGTACCAAGGAGAATCCAGCGGATGATGTGTCGAGAGGGATGAAAGCCACTGACTTCCTGGCAAGCAAAAGGTGGAGTAAAGGACCAGAATTTCTGTCCAAGCCAGAAGAGGAGTGGCCCAAGTCTGACTTGAAGATTCATGGGATCGCTGAGGATGATCCGGAGGTCAAAAGAGACTTGACAGTCAATCTTATTGTCACGGCTGGAGAGAGCCACACCAACCAACTGATGAGCTACTTTTCAACCTGGCAGAAACTGAAAACTGCCGTAGCCTGGTTTCTGAGAATCAAGCAATGTCTCAAGCTGCTGCGACAGAACAGAAAGGAAATCCAAGCTGCTGTCTGTGAAGATGAAAAAGACCTTGAGAAACAAAAGTCTGAAGTAGCAAAGAGAATGGAAAACTTCAAAGCCACACTCAGTGGACAAAGTCTACATCTTGAAGACCACGCCAAGGCAGAAAAAGCAATTATATGCTTTGTGCAAGGTCAGAGATTCAAAGATGAAGTTGCCTTATTGGAGACTGGTGTTAATGTCAAGAAAGACAGTCAGCTGTACAAGCTGGATCCAGTATTGGAGGGAGGCATCCTGAGAGTTGGTGGCCGGTTGAGTCGATCATCAATGCCAGAGGAAACTAAACACCCTGTTATCCTGGCCAAGGATCTCCATGTTTCGACACTCATTCTTCGCCACATCCATCAGCAGTTGGCGCATGGAGGGAGGAATCATGTGTTAAGCCACCTCAGGAAGAAATACTGGATCACCAACGCCAATTCTGCAATAAGGAAGGTCATTTCAGAATGTGTCACATGCAAACGTCACAGAGGGAAGATCAGTGACCAGAAAATGGCGGATTTGCCAAAGGAAAGAGTCTTGCCTGACCAAGCTCCGTTCACCAGTGTGGGGGTGGACTACTTCGGTCCCATCGATGTTAAGAGGGGAAGAAGTCTTCTCAAGAGGTACGGAGTGATCTTCACGTGTTTGACCAGCAGGGCTGTACATCTTGAAGTGGCGTACAGTCTGGACACAGATTCCTGTATAAATGCTATAAGAAGATTTATCTGCAGAAGAGGACAAGTGTCAAGCATACGATCAGACAATGGCACAAATTTTGTTGGAGCCAACAGAGAATTGAGAGAGGCTTTGGCTGGCATCAACAACAACAAGATCCAAGGTGCTCTACTTCAAGAGGGAGTGACATGGAATTTCAATCCTCCTGCAGCCTCGCATCATGGCGGGGTGTGGGAACGCCTAATACGCATGGTGAGAAAAGTGCTCGAGTCTGTTCTGCATCAACAGACCCTTGATGATGAAGGATTTCAAACCATCCTCTGTGAGGCAGAAGCCATCTTGAATAGCAGACCCATCACCACTGTTTCAGATCAGCCGGATGATCTTGAGGCCCTCACTCCTAACCACATCCTTCTCTTGAAAGGGAAGCCAGTGTTGCCTCCTGGACTGTTCGACAAGAAAGATCTATATGTCAGAAGGAGGTGGAAGCAGGTGCAGTATATGGCTGACCTGTTCTGGACTCGATGGATTTCTGAGTACCTGCCTTTGCTGCAAGAGAGGCAAAAATGGTCAAAGAGGAAAATAAATCTCGCTCCTGGAGACATCGTCATCATTGCAGATGCAACTGCCCCCAGAGGCTCGTGGATGCTGGGAAGGGTTTTGGAGGCTAAACCTGACGCCAGAGGCCTAGTACGCACTGTACGGCTCCAAACGAAGACCAGCGTGCTGGAAAGGCCTGTCACAAAGCTGTGTCTACTACTGGAGGCTGAAGACTAAGACTCAGACTTATGATCGTAACGACCGTGACTTTTCTAACCTTTTTTCTTTTCTACAGGGTCTACTACCAAAGAAGAAGATCGGTAAATACATTACACACAGTGCGAATTGAAAATGTCTTTATTATTATTGTTTTTTTTGTTTGTTAAATAGCTTCTTCAGAAATATTTGTGTAATTGTGTATAATGCCCAATTAGGGGCCGGAGTGTAGAAGCCATTTCACTGTTTAGTATAATTATTAGTTGTAGCTTATTATTGTATTTGATTATTGTATTTGCTTATAAGTATCAGGAGTTATTGTTTCCATATGTTGTTTATTATTTTGGTCACTAGGGGGACTTCACACAGGTAGACCTCACTCATAGGTATTTAGGTAGGCTGCTAATGGGGTTATGCAGTGCACCTGGTGGACATACGGTTTTTACCATCTCGTATTAACATCACAGTCAGCTGCTTGAACATGGAATTGTTTGCCTGATCTACTTGGAATAAACGAACAACAAAACGTGAGAATCCTTGTGGACAGTGAATCTTCTTTGCCAGCATGCATGATGCGTAAGATCATTGTTCCAATGGTGCGCCAAGTATTGGCTTTATAGTTACAAGTAACCAGCCAATACACAAGTTGTTTGACAAATTAAATACATTTGTTTTATTAACAGTATAGTATATGATTACAAAACATTGCATGACAACACATCATAATCACATTCATTATGAAATATTAAAAACTAGTAAAAGAGGACCTTACATTTGATACTAAAAGTTGATGTGATGCTTCTACAAACCCAGTCCGCCTATACAGTGGTAGGTGCACCAACGTCTATCTATCCAGCAATCCTATACTAGAATAGGGTGCTGTTGAGGGATTTAATTGGCATTAATACAAATCTGCAAAGCAATCGAGCACAAGGCACCCTATTTATGCAAATTGAGTTGTGGATCCAATCATGTTACATTGATCCATGTTGCCAAAGATCAGACTTCTGCAGCATGCTATTTATTTCCAATGAGAAACTTTATTTAACAAGCGATTGTTTTTTTCAAACATGCCCTTGATTACTTTATGGTGCCCTCACACCATAGCGTATGCTGAAACCTTTCAGCATAAGAGTTGCGTGTAAAAAATAAATATTTGTATACGAACCAAACACAACCAAAATCAACGATTTAGTCAATTTGTAACCTATTCGACCTATGGGCTGCGTGCAGAACTTCCGAGTTGCGTTTGAGTTGTTTGACTTGACATCGGTCATGTCACGGTTACGGTGGTTGACAGGGGGCGTGGCCAAGCCGCGTACCTGTTGCGATCGTGTTGCGTGCGTAGCGTGCCTGTTGCGTCCCTGTTGGGTATAAATTGATCGGAGGCATTCGCAGAATTATTGAACATGTTCAAAATTTCCAAACTTACTCTGCGTGTCTGCGATCACCTGCGTGCTTGTTGCGTACTTCAAACCTCGGGCACGTCGGCCCACAGTATGCCAGATGGCCAGTACAGCCCTGGCGGAGAATGTCACTGCATTCTCGATTCGGACATTATAGCCTATATGTGCGACTGTCAATCCGATAATGTAATGATTATTATAATTTTTTTCTCAAAATAATCTTCCGGGCCAAATATTATTGCTGGAGGGCCACCAATGGCCCGCGGGCCGCCTGTTTCGACCCATGCTATACGCCCTTGTTCAGCAGCCTGATGGCCTGACTGGAAGCTGTCCCTGAGTATTTGTGCGGCACTTGATACTGCAGTATCGCCTGCCTGACAAATTATTGTCATAAAGTCTTAATTATAAGGAAATAACACATGCCCAAATCTATTTGATGTAGGAATATATAAAACACAAATGAAGTGTGAATACAGACACTACACAACATATTCAACAGTTATTCAGTTATAATTGTCTCTTATATTTAACATAATCGAACCAAATGTTTTAAATCATGTTTGCTACTCCATACATTTAGTTAATTAGATCTAGTACTTGAAATGATTGTATCATAACATAATGACGCTTGGTTTATGTATTTAGTTAGATATATTCTTCCATTCATTTGAGTGTAATGTTGCATGAAGTACACTCTTACTTCAGCAAAACCACTACAGCTTCCTCCAATTAGAGCCTTGATTTGGTGCACAAAAATATTGTAGCGAACCCCGAGAAGGAGCTTGAAGGAAGACACGACGAGTGTTCTTTGTCACTGCTCTGTGTCCCGTGTAGTGATGTGTCGGCTCTTTTTAGTGAACGACGGGAGCCGGCTCGCACCCGCGAACGAGCCGTTATTTATTTTTTTACGGGTGCTCCGCGTACATGCAGTGACTGAATGTGACTGTCATGACTGCATGTCATGCTGTGCATCACGTGAGGATAGATAATCGTCGGCCCGTCTCCGTCGTTCGAGCCCTCTGCTTCCCCCAGGTACGTGGAAGAAAAGCCCCCCTGTAGAACGGCAGCACCGGCATTTCTACTCTCCCAATCATGGGAGCGATTGAGAACACCTGTGGAGAAGCAGATAGACATTTACATTTACATTTACATTTAGGGCATTTGGCAGACGCTTTTATCCAAAGCGACTTACAAGGTGTACATTAGTTGAAGCAGACAATAGCATAACACTGGGGTACGCAAACATATAAATACAGCAGTTCACAAGTATTCATATTGACAAGATGAATAACACAATTTCGTACTGCTAGGTCACCTGCTTAAGTAGCTGTGATAAGAGCGTGTTAACAACATTAAGGACATACACTTGCTAACATATACAACATGCTAAGAGCTATTAATGTCAGGACTTAAGCAAGTTTAGGGGTTTCACAAAGGAGAGTCCAGGTGGACTCTGAACAGGTGGGTCTTGAGTCTCTTGCGGAAGCTGGCGAGGGACTCTGCCGTCCTGACATGACGTACGCACAAACTCATTCACGCAACTCCCCTCTTAGCAACGCCCACTCATTCATACCTGTCATTTCACCCCGCTTCAGTCACCCCCCCTTTAAACGTGGTCGTCCCGAGCACGACTATAGTCAGTCCGTTTCGACCCTTAAGGTGAAAACCGTATTGGAGGGTTGCCACGATTGGGGCGGAGTGAATACCGCCGTGAATCGCCTTGGTCTGCCCCTAGTTGGTGCTCTGGGGCCTCCTGAGGCTGGGCAGTTGGGGTAGTCGGAGCCGATGCCATTGCTGGAGGGAAGGGTGGTCCTTGGATTGGCCTCGGTGGTCCAGATGTACGGCCGTGTTGAGGCGGAGCAGGTGGCTGCGGCTGGACCATCCACCTGTATGGCCAAACGGGCTGCGGTTGTCCATGTTGAGCACGATCTGGATTACTCGCTGGAAGATTCATACCCTGGTCGTCCCTCGTCGGCGAGTCTCCTGGGCATGGCCTCAAGTTGTTGCGGTGGATGGTTCGGATGGGGCCATCCTTCCCTTCTGGTCGTATGGCGAAGACTGGGCGATCCGGTAGCTGGGAAACCACCACAAAAGGTGTTGGGAGCCACCGGGGGGCTAGCTTCCCTTGGGCTTGGCGGCGAAAGTTCCGCATCAACACCCTCTCTCCTGGTAGCAGTGGCAAGCTCTGTGCGTTCCGGTTGTAGTTCTCCTCGTTCCAGTTGTTGCGCCGCTCGACGTTGTTGCGAACTGTGGCATAGGCTTGCAGGAGGGCTTGATGATGTCCTTTGACCCACCCGTCCAGGTCGTCTCTCTGTTGGGGCGGTGCGACTTCATGGAGCATGTCCACTGGGAGCCTGGCGTGACGGCCGAAGACGACGTAGTGGGGCGTCATGCCTGTGCTTGCATGGGTGGTGTTGTTAAAGGCTTGCAAAAGTGCCGGTAGCTCGGCTGGCCACTGGGCTTGGTGCTTGGCTTCGATCGTACTCAGTAGCGAGAGGAGTGTGCGGTTGAGCCTTTCGCAGGCCCCGTTGCCCTGCGGATGGTAGGGGGTCGTTCGCACCTTCTGGCAGCCATACATTGCACAAAGTTGCTGCATCAGGGCCGACTCAAATGCTCCCCCTCGGTCCGTGAGAATGCGTTCTGGACAGCCGAAGGGGAGGATGAGCGCAGTCCAGAGGGCTCTCACCGTAGTAGGAGCCGTCTGGTCCTTGGTGGGGACTGCCAGCGCGTAGCGAGAGAACAGATCTGTGATGACCAGAATGTATTGGTAAGTGTCAGCAGGCCGTCCGAGGGTCAAATAATCTATAGCCACAGTCTCGAAGGGGTAGCTGGATGGAATGGAACACAGAGGTGCCTTTGGCTGTGCACCCGCTTTCCCTACCACACAAGTGATGCACTCTGCTGACCAAGCCCGGGCATTTCTGCTCATACCTGTCCAGTAGAATCTCCTCCTTAACAATGACATCATTCGGTCACCGTTTGGATGGCCTGCCGCCTTGTGGTAATCCTCCCACAGGGCACGAGCTTGGGATTCTGGGACAACGATCTGTTTCACTGGAGCACCCGTGTCTGGCTCAGTCACGTGTCTCACCAGGATCCCCTCACCAAGCTCTAGGTGGGCCCATTCGCGGAGCAGGCAGCGGAGCTGGGGGGACAAAACTGAACGATCAATAGGTGCGGGAGGCTCACCTTCGGTTATCCAGGCATGGAGAAGCCGAAAGTCAGAGTCTCCCATCTGTCGCTCCCTCCATAGCTCCCGCTCAGAGGATTGGCCCATGGTCCAGGTTGAGGTGGATATGGTGGCTTGCACCATGGCGCCCGTCGTCTCCCCTGGTAGTCGTGACAAGATGTCGGCGTTCTGATTCTTCGTCCCAGGTCGGTACCGGATCTCATATGAGTAGTTGGCAAGTTGGGCTGCCCATCGCTGCTCAGTTGCTCCCAGCCTCGCCGTTTGGAGATGGACCAACGGGTTGTTGTCGGTGAATATGGTGACCTGCGCGCCCCACAGATAATCCTTGAACTTCTCAGTGACGGCCCACTTCAGCGCCAACAGTTCTAACTTAAAGGAGCTGTAGTTCTGGTCGTTGCGTTCGGCGGGGTGGAGACTACGACTGGCATAGGCAATGACCCTTTCTTTCCCATCTTGGACCTGGGACAGGACGGCCCCGAGACCATCCAGGCTAGCGTCTGTGTACAGCCGGAATGGGAGATGGAAGTCTGCGTATGCCAGGATGGGGGCGCTGAGAAGGGCCTGCTTCAACTTGTCAAAGGCCACCTGGCAATCGGTCGTCCAGTGGATGGGGGCGGAGGGCCTATTGGCTTGACCTTGGAGGAGCTGGTGGAGTGGGGCTGCTATCTTGGAGAATCCCTGGATGAATCGTCGGTAGTAGCCCGCAAAGCCAAGAAAGGACCGCACCTGCTTGACTGTGGTCGGTGGTGCCCAGTCGCGGACAACAGCGGCCTTGTCGGGATCCGTCGCCACCCCTTGGCTACTGACTATATGCCCAAGGTAAGTCACCTTCTTCTGGAACAAGTGGCACTTGCGTGGTTGAAGCTTTAAGCCGTGGCCGTCGAGACGAGTGAATACTTGTTCCAAGTGTTGCAGGTGTGCAGCGAAGTTGGGGGAGTAGACGATTACATCATCGAGGTAGATGAGAAGATGGTCATAGACCTGGGCCCCCAAGCAGCGCTGCATGAGTCTCTGAAACGTGGCCGGGGCGTTGCAGAGGCCGAATGGCATCCTGTCAAATTGGTAGAGGCCAAAGGGTGTGGTGAAGGCGGTCTTCTCCTGATCTTCTGTCGCCACTTCCACCTGCCAATATCCGCTAGCCAAATCGAGGGTCGAATACCATTCTGACTTGGACAGGCTTGTGAGTGACTCTTCGATTCGTGGCAGTGGGAAGGAGTCTTTGTGGGTCACTGCGTTTAATTTGCGGTAATCCACGCAGAACCTCCAAGACCCATCCTTCTTCCTGATGAGGACCACTGGGGCAGCCCAAGGGCTCGAGCTCTCCCTCACGACCCCACTGTCCAGCATACTCTGCAGCAGTGACCGGAGTTCTGGGTAGAGATTTGGGGGAACGGGGCGGTAGCGTTCCCGTATCGGGGGAGCCGTGCCCGTCGGGATCTGGTGAGTGATGATTGCTGTCCTCCCAAAATCTTCATCGTGTGTGGCAAATACGTGCGACCACCTCCGTAGCAGGACTTCCAGCTGGGCTTGCTGATCCCCATCCAGGCAGTCACCCTTTAGAGCCAGGGCTGGGTGGTCCCCACTTGGAGTCTGTGCAGTGTGGTGGACGTCCACCTCAATCGCCTGGGGGCCAGTGCTGCGCAGCATCAGGGTCGTCCTCCCCCTAATCTCGTGCTGGTCGATTTGGGTAACGGTGGCTAGGGGGCACCGTTGGGGCAGTTCAAGGGGGAAAGGGTTCGGGTTGCAGATGCGTAGGGGGACTCTCCCCCCTCGGGTCCAGGCCAGTGACCTAGCCACCCGCCATTTCCGACCGTAGCCGTCCAGATCCTCCAGTAGAACAGGGCAATCTGCCAGGCCAGCAGCTTGTGGTACCTGGGCCCAGATAATTGTCTCTGTTGAGGGAGGCAGCATCACTGGGGGCTGTCGCTGTAGTCTGGCCACCCCCTGTAGTTCCACTCGAGTGGTTGAGGCCTCAGCCCTCTGGCAGGCCGCAAAGGCCACGTCCCACAACTTCTCTGCAGAGGGGGAGAAGACAGATTTAAAGGCTGCAGCCCCAGGGTGCCCACCCTGAAAAATACTGGCCCAGCAATCCGTTACTACATTCATTCCCAGCAACCCATACTCGGTATTGATGCAGTCGTCGCGAACAATAACCACCCCCTTTTTCTTCACCTCTATACCCCCAATGTTGAAATCAAGTACGGCGTAACCCACGTAAGGGATGTTAAGTCCATTGGCTGCTTTCAAGGCCAGCCATGATATGCGGTCGGGGTCGTTTATGCATTCTTCACCAAAGTGCCGCTGAAACAACGTTTGGCTCATGAGTGTGACTTGTGAACCAGTGTCAAGGATGCATGGAATTGTCTTCCCCTGGACAGTCACTTCAATTTCCGGGCATCTTCCTACCATGGCGGGCCTTTGTGGGGGCGCAATAGGGGGCCCCTCCCGGTTCACTTGCCCTGTTGTGACCGGGGTTGCCGAAAATCCTGTTGTGGCTGCCGGCGAGGGCAGAACCGTTGGATGTGTCCGGCTTCCCCGCAGTCACGGCAGATTACACGGCCTTGGCCGTCCCACTGGTAGTGCGATAGCCCCGGAGGCGCCGACTCCAGGCGCTGACGTTGGGGGTTGTTCGGTTGCGGGCGCCAGAGTGGTTGAGGGGCTGCGGCGGCGGATGGAGGTGTGGCAATTTGTGCCGCGCTCAGGCGTTCCTGTAGCTCGTCTACCACAGACTTACTCAGGAGGGCCAGCTGTTCTTTAAGCTCTTGGCGCAGCTCTTGGCGCAGCTCTGTCCGCAAGTCTTCTTTGATCTGCTGCCAATCAGGGGTTGTTGGTGGGGCTCTCTTAGATGCAGGGGCAAAAACGGGGCAGGCTTGAGCTTCTTCAGACCCTGCTAACTCTCGTTCCAGTGCTCTTGCCTCCCGACAAGCTTCTGTGAAGGTAGTCGTCGAGTTCCTCCTGAGCTGCCGCTGTAGCTCTTGTTTCATGGGTATGGGTCTCAGACCCATGGTGAATTGAGTCCGTAGTAGCTCATCGTCCGACCCCTCGTGTGGGTCTTGAGCTCTCCAACCGTGGTGCAGTTCCCGCAGCCGGAGGGTGAATTCCTTCACTTCCTCTCCAGGTTCTTGTTTGCAGTTAAAGAACTTTACTCGCAGCTGTGCTACCGACTTCTGTCCCCCATATAGCTTCTCTAGCTCCTCCAAGATCTTAGCGTCAGTGTTGCGCTCTTCTGCAACCAACAGCGCCACTTCTCTTTTGGCATCTCCATCTAAGGCGCTCAGCACAAAATCTACCTTTTGCTGTACATTCAGCCCCTGGGCTCGAATACATGCCACAATCTGAGTTTTCCACTCTAAAAACTTTGATGACTCCCTTCCATCAAACCTGGGCACCCAAGGCCCACCCATAAACCACGGCATAACTACTGCTCCCTGTGGCCGCCCGCCAGCATCGTCAACCATCTTGCTATGTAGGTCAAGGACCCTGCCGACAACGCCAAAAATGTAACGGTACAGGTTATAATAATGACCCTTGAGTTACACAACAAGAGGAGGCGATATATATTTAACAATAATTTTATTACAACTTCTTTTAAAACACATTCCCCATGATCGGGGCGAGCACAATATCAAAAAGTATAAACTCAATCTCTAAGCCAGGGTAGTCCACTTTGGCTCCCCCTGATGGAGAGTCCGAGTACTGCTGCTCTAAAATTACACCGCATCCAGTAAACCTTCTCACTACAACCACACCGCAAAACGCACCACCGCAAAACTGTACCACTGCAACTAAACTGCAAACAAGTATGGGGTAGGCTGTAGGCTGTACCCAGTAAGGCATGCAAAACACAACACACAGCTGCAGCTGACTACACTGGTCCCACAACCATATGGTTACACCTACAACTACTAAACCTGATAGGGAGGATAGTTCGCTTGGATAACGCCGTCCCCTCAAGGCCCAACCCACAGTCTCGTCCAATCGGGGGAGGGGTGAGAGGAATCCCAGCACGTCAGTGTCAGTGACGTCGCTCGGTCCTGTGACTCTCGGTGGAAGTCCAAGGAGCGGGGCGTTCGCGATAGGCGTCCGTAGATAGGTGTCGGTCGTTCCCGAAATCCTAAATCGTAGCCCGACGCTCCACGATGGTTGGCTGGTCCGGTGTGCTGCGGGTAGGAGGAGGGGAAGGCAAGATCCGCCGCCAGACACACACAATAAGCAGGCAAACACTGGCGTTGTTCAAGTCACACACAAGCCATGTTAGTAGGACTTCCCTTTGCTGTGATGAGTTGATAGCGTTGCAGGTTAGGTCTCTGCTAATCTCCACGCTGCATGGTCGGCTGGCCCAGTCCAGTGCGCGCTTTGCTGCGATGAATTGAGGCGTTTGTAAGAAGATCTCTGGTGCGGTTTGATGTAGAATCGTCGGCCCGTCTCCGTCGTTCGAGCCCTCTGCTTCCCCCAGGTACGTGGAAGAAAAGCCCCCCTGTAGAACGGCAGCACCGGCATTTCTACTCTCCCAATCATGGGAGCGATTGAGAACACCTGTGGAGAAGCAGATAGACGTACGCACAAACTCATTCACGCAACTCCCCTCTTAGCAACGCCCACTCATTCATACCTGTCATTTCACCCCGCTTCACAAACACAAAGGCAGAATGCAGAATTTGCAACATGAACCTCTCATATAGAGCAGGGTCCACAAACCACCTCCACAGGCACTTGAGAACTGTGCATCCAACAGTTCAGTTGGAAGAAAAAAGGCAGACTGCCTGCTTCTGCCAGTGTGTCTACTCCACCTGTTGCTGCTGCAGCTACAGGATCTACCCCCCATGCGTCAGGTACCCAAACACCAACAGCTACACAGACCTCAATAAGCCAATTTATATCAAAGGCAGTGAATGACCCCAGCTAGACAGAACATAGTGGATGAAGAATTGGCCAAAATGATTGCAAGTGATTTCCAACCATTTTCCATTGTGGAGGACAAGGGATTCCGAAGCTTCACACATGCTCTCAATCCAATGTATGTTTTAAAACAGGGCAGATAATAACAGAGAGAAGAAACCGGATCAACCCTCTAAGCTGAGGCACTTCCTCTTCCTCAATGCCAATCTGCCCTGAAAAGAAGAAGAAAATGTTACAGTTTGATAGTTGACGGTGGTAAGTTCATTAGAGACTGTTTTATACTGCTGTTTTGCACACTACAATACATTTATTTTTATTATGGTTTTTTTATGACAGACTGTTATTTGCTGCTGTTTTTAGCATTGCAATATATTTATTTTCATTATGTTATTTATTTATGATTATTTATATTTTTTAAGATTTTATGTCAGCTGTTGCTGTCTTTTGTTCTATAGTTTATACTGAAATAGAGCCCTGCTGTTTTGTTAGGGCTTTTTGTTTAAATAAAAATGTCAAATATACAAAAATACAGTAGCTGTCCTTTTTTTAAATGTCTATGCTTAAGTTGTTCTAGGTGTTGCTATCTGCTTTGTGTAGCGTGGTTCTACAAGCAAGTCAGTGCATTCATTGGGTGGTATCAGAGTTACAAGGGTCTGGAAATGCAATGAAAACAATTGGCCACAGCAAATCATTTATATTAAAATAAAAATTTGTACTTTTGAATACTTCAGTACAAAGGATGTATTGAATAATTTAAGTGATATATGTGTACACATATAAATAATTAGTCAAAATAGGGCTAAATTTGATTGAATTATAAAAGGTATATGTGGTAAAATAGAAGAGCCGTTTGGGAGCCGAAAGAGCCGGCTCTTCTTGGTGAGCCGAGCCAAATGAGCCAGCTCACTCAAAAGAGCCGGAATTCCCATCACTAGTCCCGTGCACCTCTCCACCCCAGAGTCAGCATTCATTAACCACCCAGGAAACAGCAATGACACACCACTTCCTGAACCGACACTCTCACCAAAGCTGGCGAACACACACACACACACGCACACACGCACACACGCACACACACACACACACACCCATCATTAATTAACCCACATATGTTCTGTAACCCAACAGAACACAAGAGAACATAACCCGAAACCCATATTACCCACAACCCCCAGTTTCCTCTCGCCACTTTCGCGGCTAAATGGCGGCCACGCCCCCCGGGCCGTTACGTAATACTTCCTGGTGCTAATGCACTTCAGCACTATTTATGTTCTGGTCAGTTTATTATGGCAAGTAAACGACAATGGCTTACCTGGCTGAGGAATAAGCTTACCAACAGTCCTGTGATGTCAAACGTAGCTTTTAGCTTTATCCTCATGGGACTAGAGAAGCTGGTGGAGTTGGAGTTTCAGTGTCCTTGCAGGCCCACAAGGAACGGAGTGTTTTCATCTGCGTTCTTCGTTATCCCTCCTGTCATGTATCCTGTGACCGTATCCTACAAAACGGTCCAAACATGTCTGTAGTCTACCTGTTGGCAATCTTGCGTTATTCGAGATGACGAGCATGCTCCTTAATGCCCTGTATTTTTGTCAACTGTGAGTTACTTTGAATAACAGTGTCTGCTTAATGACCAAATAGTACATCCTGATACCATTTAATAATTGTATGGGTAACTCTCCTTTTCCTTTCACAGGGTATAGGTATTATCCTTCTGATATCCATCTGTGTGGGACTCATGGTATATGGGATCATACAGTGCTGTGTGCAGAAGAAGGAGGATTTAGTGACATATATGTAGTGATATATATATATATATATATATACCTGCTTGTTTAAATCACTCACGAAAACTATCAAAATATATATATATCGACACATATATATATATTGTGCGTGCATGTGTGTGTCTGTGTGTGAGTGTGCGTCTGTGCGTGTGTGCCCGCAGAGACAGCATAATATGCTTTTCCTAGTAGTACACTGTGACGCACACAAATGACGTCTTCCGTGGGGCGATTTGAAAAGCGCCCCACGGGAAGACGTTTTGAGGACGCTGATTGGCTACATTTTATGTCACTCGTTTATATCTTGAATCAGCAATTGGCTAAACTGCTACAGAGACCCGCCTCCGTGGGGCGATTTGAAAAGCGCCCCAGCAGCATCGTCATACAAATGCGCCCTTAAGGCTGCAGTGTACTAGGCATATGTGTACTAGGAAAAGCATATTATGTTGCGCAAATTATTTTAAAATCATATTTTATACATATTTCTGGGTGCATTCCATATTTTAAACACACACATATTGACAATATATATATATATATATATATATTTTTTTTTTAATATTTTGTTTGTGCGTGTGGTTTAGGGGGGGGCGGCGCCCCATCGCCCCCTATGGGCCAGCCGCCACTGTCTCCTTAACAGGTGCATGGATTACACTGATCAGCAAGGTTACTTATAATAGAGGTGGTGTGCCCCCTAGAGTTCAAACATAAATATGACACCAAACATATAGAAATTCTACAAGTCGGGTTTCTGCTTCTACACACCGGCCCCTAATTGTGCACTAAACTAACACAATTACAAAAATATATTAAAGAAGCTACCGACATAACCAATTCCAATTTCATATCATAGTTCTAAACACAAATAAGCTTGACTGGGTCCTGGCCTCCACTTGTCCTGATTGGTCGTTCCAACGTGTTAGTTCTGTTTTTTTAGGAGTACGCTGCGCACCAATCCTCTGGATCCAGGGCGCGTCTCCAGGACTCTTGCCATGACCCAGGACCCACGGGGTGCATTGAGTCTATGATCAGAACAACGTCTCCTTTTGTGAAGTTTCTCCTGGTTCTATTCCATCGCTGCCTTTCTTGGAGAAGTGGAAGATATTCCTTCACCCATCTGGTCCAGAACAGATCCGAGATGTACTGAACTTGCCTCCAACGGCGCCTAGCGTACAGGTAATTTGGGTTAAACATCCCATGTGGCAGAACAGGCTGGACCTTAAGCTGAAGAAGATGGTTAGGAGTAAGAGCTTCCAAATCACTCTGGTCGTTTGAGACAGTTGTCAGTGGACGACTGTTCAAAATGGCTTCCACTTCACACATGATAGTTGAGAGGTGTTCATCATCAAGAGTTTGTTGCTTAGTGACTGATAATAGAGTTTTCTTGACCAGACGGATTAATCTCTCCCATATTCCACCATGATGGGCTCCATACGGAGGATTAAAGGTCCACTTCACATTCCTTTGCTGTAGGGCTTGTGCTATTTGAACATGATTCCACTCCTTTAAGGCTCTCTTTAGCTCCTTTTCTGTAGAGACATGGTTGGTCCCGTTGTCAGATCTTATTCCAACCACTTGGCCTCTTCTACTGATGAAACGTCGGAATGCATTAATACAAGAATCCGTATGCAACGAATGAGCCACTTCTAAATGTATCGCTCGGCTGGCGAGGCACGGAAAAATGACTCCATATCTTTTCAGCATAGTCCTTCCTCTTTTTACTTCAATTGGCCCAAAGTAGTCGACCCCCACATGTGAGAATGGTGGCAAGTCTGGTATTAACCTGTCTTTGGGTAAATCTGCCATCTTTTGCTCTCCACCTGTAGCGAGTAAACGTCGGCATACAGTACAATCAGATATGACTCTTCTTGCCAGAGCGTTCGCAGAGGGAATCCAGTATTTTTGCCTCAATCTTGACATGTGATTTCTGCCGCTGTGACCAACCTTGTTATGGATACTTCGGAGAATGATATGGGAGACATTCTTGGGAAGAATTACTGCGTGTTTCATTTCTTCTGGCATTGCCATTTAGTTCAATCGTCCCCCAACTCTCAAGATACCATTTTCAAGCACTGGATCAAGTCTGTACAGTGAGCTGTTCTTCTTGACAGAACCATTGGCTTGCAGTGCTGTCAGTTCCTCCAAAAAGCTTTATTTCTGACAGAAGTGTATTATAGCTTCCT
>JANIIK010000549.1:52500-62500 GCA_027704905.1 Muraenolepis orangiensis | reverse complement strand
AATCAACCCAGTTCAATTAAACCCTGTGACTTCACTCTATATGTCTTTTAGGCATTCACTCTATATGGCTTTTAGGCATTACCATCGGTTTGGTCTCTCTAATCAGCGTCTCTCTAATCTAACCTGCATCAAGGGTCAAAGCAGTAAAACAGGATCCATATTACTCATTACCACTATTCAATGAATGAATGGCAATTCAATGAAATAGAACCACAAACTGTGGATGTATAACAATATAATAAAATAAACTCACTAAACGTCACTCACAGGCTAAACGTTAAAACAAAACCTCAGTGAATGACCCGGTCACCTAACATGTCAGGAGCTCTGCGGAGTCGCTGGGGTCTCTGTAGAGGGATGGAAGTCAGTAGGGGACCGCGGGCCGGGGCCCTGGGAGGACGCTGAGTCTGAGGAAGTCTGTCATGAATGGCCCCCCGCATCCTGAGAACATTCTATAACGGCACCATGGAGAGTGTTCTTACAGGGTGGATCACCGCCCGGTACGGGAACTGCACCGCACTCGAGCGCAGAGCGCTTCAAAGGGTGGTGCGGACGGCCCAGTATATGGTTGGAGGTGAGCTCCCCTCCCTCCTGGATATATACAACCAGCGGTGCGTGGCCAAGGCCAAACACATCATAAAAGACATTGCCCACCCCAGCCACGAACTGTACTCACTGTTACCGTCAGGCAGGCGATACCGCAGTATCAAGTGCCGTACAAATAGACTCAGAGATAGCTTCCACAGTCAGGCCATCAGGCTGCTGAACAAGGGCGTATAGCATATAACAATGTATATTTTGTTACATTGATTTATATATACATATTGCTCTTTTTCTGTGCCGATATAAATTGCTTTTTTATTTTTAGTTTTTTAACTTTTATTCTATTCTGTTTTATTCTATATTTATTCTATTTTTATATATTTTTATAACTGCTGTCTGTTGTCGGGTATCGCACATAAGATCAACTTGTTACTGGACATGCCACAGGTCGCCCCTCCACAATATGCTCTTTTAAGTGGGATATACCGGTAAGTTCTTTCATTTTTTCTCTGCCAAGGGGAACCCCCTCGAGAAGGGTCGGGGGCTGAGCAGGTCGGGGGACACCGAATGGGGCACGATGAGAACCTTAAGTTTGTGACGCCTTGGATCCAACCTCTGGCGAGTAAACCATCGCTGGAGTCATGAAGAGCAGACCCAGAGGAACCACCGGGTGGGCAGCCGCTATCAGCCCCAGCAGGTGCACGATAGACAGCGCCGTCACTCTTCCACGAACACGGATACGAGTAAGCGCAGACGCGACGGCACCTCGCCGCGGGGACGAGAGCCTCGCTGTCATAGTCGCTGTGTCCAGGGACAGTCCCAGATAGACCAGCTGATGGCAGGGGAGCGGGGAGCTATTTCCCCAATTGATGGCGAAGCCCAGGAAGGACAGGTGTTCTATAACCACCATGGTGTCCTTCCTCGCCGCTCCCTGGATGATTTAGAATCAACAGGTTGTCGAGATCAAAAATAACTATTTTTTCCCTTGACACCTGTGTGGTCCCAGCGCTGCCTCCACCAAATTTCCTGCGAGGAGCATGGTCTCCACCAGGCCTACAAAGGGCGGGGGGACGATGCATGAACTGAATGCGATGTCCCCATTTCAGCGTGCCGTCCAACCCATCGGTAGAGGCAGTGCCCTTGTCATGACGCATAGCGCTTGAAAGAGGGTGAGCAGACAGTGGGGGAGCACTGTTCAGTAAAGCGTGGTCCTCCCTGGCCTCTACCGCAATCACATGTGTGATCCAAGGGGGGGGGGGGCTCAAAAGCGAGGGAAGGGTCCGTCTGCAAGCGGAGACTCCACAGCATCAGCTGTGAATTCTAAGCCGCTCGTAGGTCGCCGTTTTGGACCGTTCAACGGCGATTACCCAGCCTTTACCCTACAGCCAACAGACTGAGGGAAGGGACAGCTAGTCGGGGTCTCAGGGACTGGCACGCAGCGTCGCCGAAGCGGATGCGTAGTGAGTCCCCAGCCCGCATATAGAGCACGCCCGCTCATGACGGGGTCCTGGAGCATGGTCTCCACCAGGCCTATTAAGGGTGGGGGGACGATGCTTGAACTGAATGGGTCCCCATCTCAGCGTGCTGTCCAACCAATCGGTTAGGAGGCAGCGCTCTCGTCATGACACCTCTGAGAGAGGGCGAGCAGAGCAGATCTTGCTGGTGCTTGCACGGCGTTCACGGCCGTGCGGTTCCTCCACGTCGGAGACAGTGTTTTATTGACGCCTGTCTCACTCATCGGAGCCGCGCTCTGATGGTGAGCATTCTGAATTTCCACGCTGCTACAAACTTGTTGGGAGCGTGGAGATCCAATATGGGTCTCATCTCCCTGACTTCCTGCAACCAGGAAGTAGCGGGAGTAAAACCCCTGGCAGAATTTGGAGGGGGGAACGACAGAGATGGTCCCCTTCGCCAAAAGATGCCCCACCTCCGGTGCTAGAGCAGCGCTCGCGACGGGGTCCTGGAGCATGGTCTCCCCCAAACCTTTACAGGGCGGGGGGACGGTGCTTGAACTTAATGTTATGTCCCCATTTCAGCGTGCCGTGCAACCAATCAGGTAGGAGGCAGCGCTCTCCTCATTACGCATAGCGCTCTGAGAGAAGGCGAGCAGACAGCTGGGTGCGCTGTTCAGTAAAGCGCAGTACTCTCTGGCCCCTATCGCGATCACAGGTAAGCTTGGCAGGTTAGCTTTCCTGGCGCCGCCGGGTTCTGAAAAGCACCGTGGACAGTTAACATCATTCATCATTCATCATACTTACCTTATGCATCATATATCATCATTAAAAGAATTCATGTAGTTTGGCCATTTAAATATGTTTTGATCACATTTCTAACGAGAAATGGCCCGTTATTTGTCACAATCATCCTTTAGTGAATGTATACAATCTTTAGTTTCATAGTTATTACGAATATTTCCACAGACATTTTTTCAGAGCCATCACTGCGCATGCGCACACTCCAGCTATGTATAAGTGTGTTTGCGCAAGCACCTGCAGCAACGCATTCTCATAAACCGGTTTGTAGGATTCCCTACGAAAAAACTGTGCACTTTGTTTGGCAGGAATCGTACGTACGTTCGTTCCCGCCCCTTTCAGTCGGAGAACAGAGCAGCTAAAATCATGTCTAAAATAACACTCATACATGTATGTTTTCATGCCTTTTTTTCTCACGATACAAACACATGTTAAGGTTACTCAATCCTCCTTCTCCTCTCCTCCTCTTGATGTCCTCCTCTCCTCACCTCTTCTTGATGTCCTCCTCCTCTCCTCCTCTTGATGTCTTCCTCTTCTCACCTACTCTTGATGTCCTCCTCCTCCTCTCCTCCTCTTGATGTCCTCCTCCTCCTCTCCTCCTCTTGATGTCCTCCTCTCCTCACCTCCTCTAGATGTCCTCCTTCTCCTCTCCTCCTCTTGATGTCCTCCTCTCCTCACCTCCTCTTGATGTCCTCCTCCTCTCCTCCTCTTGATGTCTTCCTCTTCTCACCTCCTCTTGATGTCCTCCTCTTCTCACCTCCTCTTGATGTCCTCCTCTCCTCACCTCCTCTTGATGTCCTCCTCTCCTCACCTCCTCTTGATGTCCTCCTCCTCCTCACTTCCTCTTGATGTCCTCCTCACCTCCTCCTCACCTCCTCTTGATGTTCTCCTCACCTCCTCCTCTTCACCTCCCCCGCTCCTACTTATTACCTCCTCTTGATTTCCTCCTCACCTCCTCCTCACCTCCTCCTCTTCACCTCCCCCACTCCTACTCCTTACCTCCTCTTGATGTCCTCCTCCTCTTCACCTCCTCTTGATGTCCTCCTCCTCCTCCTGTCCGGACCCAAGGCTCTGGGTTTCTCCCCCTCCCCTTCCACTGTGTATGACTCCAGATCCTCCACCACCACCTCCTCCACCTCCACCTCCACCTCCACCCCCTCCTCCTCCTCCTCCTCCTCCTCCTCGTATCCCTAACGACCTGTTCAAAATTCAAAAAACACAACAGAAAATACAAAACACAAATCAAAAAATACAAAACACAAATTCAAAAAACACAACAGAAAATACAAAACACAAAACATAATCCCGGGTTGTAACCTGAGAGGTTCCCTCTGTGTGTTGTGGTTCCACGTTAAGGGCCAGATCCAAACCTTTACCTTGCTCAGGGTTCAGATGGAGACTGCAGACCCTGCTTCAGACCTGGTTCCCCACCCTCTCCACCTCAGGCTCTCGGTTGTATGTTCGATTCAGGTTAAAGTAGTCTATAGGCCTATATCACACTTCCTGCTTCCGGAGCCGTGAGCAGTGTACTCTTTCTTCCGGTAGTTACCCCAGATACGTGACAAACTGTGGCCGCCTCCCCTCCTCTCTGTTATTGTAATGTACCGGCTGCTCAACGTCTAAACAAAGACAGCCCTACCTCATTTTACACCATTACCCAAAGACAATTACCATTACCTCCTCCGCAAGTCTTGTGTGAGGCTGATAAGGAGGATGAAGGTCCCTTGTTTCATGTTCTCAGGGGTAGCGCATATGTCTGCAGTTTGCACTTTGACAAGGAGAGCATATGCGTCTCGAAAAGTGGGCGGAATAGGCTAATAATGTCGGGTAAGTGTGTGATTAAAAGCACTGGTCCTGACCCCCACACACACTCCATCTCTCACCCGAATAGAGCCACATATTGTCGGGCATGTGTGTGATTTAAAGCACTGGTCCCAAGTAGGGCTGGGCGATACGGACCAAAACCCGGTATTTTGAGGCTGCATCGTGATATACGATATATATTGGTATTTTATACAAATTCGGTTTTAACTCAATGCCACAAGTAAGTCACAAGCACTTTTATTTTAAGACAACTCATATTCACAAGAATAACAGGCATTCCCTTTTAGAAAATATACAGCTGCACACTACATATTAACACGTAAATGAATAGGTACATTGAAATAATCAAAATCCATCAAATAAATCTCCTAAATTATATCCAGAGGCATACCTCTGCTTCCACACAAAATCACCTTTGTTATTCAAGATTCAAGATGACTTTATTTATCCCAAGGGAAATTAAGGTGCAACAGTTGAGACAGGGGGAATAAATGCACACAATGTATACTAATACCTAAAAACGAAATAATAACAAAATAAACTAAACTAGTATAAACAAAATATACCTAAATTAAATCTAAATAAAATCTAAATGTATGTGTTATATATGTGTTTAGACTTCTTCACTGTAGAGTGTTCATTCACTAGTTGAACCACATCGTCTGGACCGACTTTTGGAAGGTTATGCAGCGATGTTGTCCAGCGATAACTGTCCGCCATGGTGAATGCCAAGCTGAATGCTTTAACCGGAACATGGGATACACTGCGTCAGCGATTTGTAACGGGTACTTCCGGCGTTCTAATCTAACGTGATATAGGCCTAACAGGCCTCACAAGATCTTGCATATTCCAGGTTGTGGTTGAAGGTGTCGTAGGTTGGCCCCTAAGGACAGCACTGCAGGGTCAGAAAGGGGTCCTACAAACACAAGTAACAGGAACCATTCATCAGTCAATTAAATCAGTAAAGCACCATCTGCAGGTTTTAATATTATGCCCATGTTCTAAAAAAAACAACAACTACACAATAAGTGATGAAATTAATAAAAATACCTGCATAGGCTCGATACAGCGTGGATTTGACACTGCTGCGTCCAGGAGCCTTAGGCTTCCGGACCACAAGTTCATCCTTGGGTTCCGGACTTATCCCCTGGAATGACACAAATACAAAATAGATGCTGTTGCAAGTTTCAGAGAATATCGGGATAATTCAACACACAAGTCATATTGTACATCCTCTTCAGGGAACTGCTGCTTTGAGAAATAGAGGGAAACTCCATGCAAATGTATACACTTTAAGTGATGTGTTGGTCTTGCGAGTCTTAAATGCTAGAATCTTAAACATCTTTGAGTAGTCTATACAGTATGTATAGCTATATCTGAGGGATCCAGACAAAACATACCTGTGTCCTTGGTCGGTGCCATGACTGAATCTCACTGGTGCAGGCCAGTGGTGTTTGCACACTTTTCACCCCCATGGTGCTGTAGTGAGCCGTCTGGAATAGGAGTGCGACCACGTGATTACACAACACCTTTCCAGCAGCACACGAACAGGAGCATCCATTTAACTGCACGGGTGTAACTGCACGCAGCACAATCTAGAAATGGAGAACATGTACAAAAAATGAGAACAAAAAATGAGAGAATCTGCAACAGCAGACATGGAACAAAAAACAGAAACTGCAACAGCAGTTATGGAGCAGGAAAGAGCATTTGCAACAGCAACAAGAAACAAAATACTGAACATGCACCTGAACATGTGCAGGTCTGAAACCATGCTCTCCACTACACACGTTTGAGGTATTGTCTGGGTCGTAAATGTAAATCTGATGTGTGAATCCAAAAGTGACCAGAGAGATTGATGTATACATGATGTCCTATTGATACACAAAAGACTGCAGAAAGCCAGTTAAGCATGTTGATGTGTAGGGGCTAGAGCATGATTTCGGACTCATACTTAACATTGTAACCTGTAGGGTGTGAGGCTCGTCATTTTTCCGCATAGAATGGTAGCAGCTCGCCTGCACTACCACTTCCTCACTCACTAAATCTGACACTGCAGTAAGGCTTTTTGGTTTAACCACATATAACTTAACCTCATCATGTGGTTCTTAAATTTGGCGCAACGGCATTTCAGAACACTAGCTAGTTAGTAAAGTCACTTTCAGAAACGATTTTCAACATTGCAAACACACTTTTCCACCGAATGTTTTCATGCACGCTAGCTAGAGAGCCAAGAGCTTCGCCTTAGCTCTTGGGTCGTCAGGTAAAGGTTTATGAACCACTTATACACCATAAAATATATATATATACACACCATTATACACCGAATGGATACCGTTCTCTGTCTGTAGTTGAACTTATCTGACACACTGTATATATATATACTGTATATATATATATATAGAGAGAACGGTATCCATTATTCGGTGTGTGTGTATATATATATATATATATATATATATATATATATATATATATATATATATATATATAGCAGTGGTGAAGCGTCAGGGCCTTCAAGGTATTCAGAGAAGACCCTGGAACTCTCAGATGAAACAAAAAAAATCTAATTAATTGTATTAATAAAATGTAATCCAATTTAATCTAATTTTAATAAAATGAATAAATGAGAATCGTATCTGTGTTGTTAAATGTTATATTACAGTGTTACGTTGATTTGTTTGTCTTTCTCGGTCCATGCACTACGCATTTGAGTGGTTTTGTGTTGCAACCAATCAGATATTTTTCTAGGTTGCTGGGAAGAATATCCTTCAACCAAAGTATTCCCGATGACTTTGGCCCTTAGACTGAATGAGAGCGTACGTTTGGATTGACAATTTGATCAACCAATCATATAGTGATTTGTAGCCAATGGGCGTATTCTTTCAGATTTTCCCACAGCTCAATAGGCCTTTATCACATTTCCTGCTTCCGGAGCCGTGAGCAGTGTACTCTTTCTTCCGGTAGTTACCCCAGATACGGGACAAACTGTGGCCGCCTCCTCTCCTCTCTGTTATTGTAATGTACCGGCTGCTCAACGTCTAAACAAAGACAGCCCTACCTCCGTTTACACCATTACCCAAAGACAAACTCCTCCGCAAGTCTTGTGTAAGGCTGATAAGGAGGATGAAGGTCCCTCGTTTCATGTTCTCAGGGGTAGCGCGTATGTCTGCAGTTTGCACTTTGACAAGGAGAGCATATACGTCTCGAAAGGTGGGCGGAATAGGCTAATAATGTCGGGTATGTGTGTGATTAAAAGCACTGGTCCTGACCCCCACACACACTCCATCTCTCATCCGAATAGAGCCACATATTGTCGGGTGTGTGTGATTTAAAGCACTGGTCCCAAAAGTAGGGCTGGGCGATACGGACCAAAACCCGGTATTTTTTGGCTGCGTCGCGATATACGATATATATAGATATATACATATCTCCATCTATATATATAGATATATATCTATATATATAGATATATATCTATATATAGATATATAGATATATATAGATATATATCTATATATATAGATATATATCTATATATAGATATATATCTATATATAGATATATATCTATATATAGATATATACATATCTCTATCTATAGGTATTTTATACAAATTCGGTTTTAACTCAATGCCACAAGTATGTCACAAGCACTTTTATTTTAAGACAACTCATATTCACAAGAATAACAGGCATTCCCTTTTAGAAAATATACAGCTGCACACTACATATTAACACGTAAATGAAAAGGTACATTGAAATCCATCAAATAAATCGCCTATATTATATACATACCTCTGCTTCTACACAAAATCACCTTCATTATTCAAGATTCAAGATGACTTTATTTATCCGGAGGGAAATTAAGGTGCAACAGTTGAGACAGGGGGAATAAATGCACACAAAGTATACTAATACCTAAAAACGAAATAACAACAAAATAAACTAGTATAAACAAAATATAACTAAATGAAATGTAAATGTATGTGTTATATGGCGATATATCCAGATAGAGCCACAAGACAATGTCGGGGAATTGTATGATTCGGATTTAGACTTCTTCACTGAAGAGTGTTCATTCACTAGTTGAACCACATCGTCTTGACCGACTTTTGGAAGGTTGTGCAGCGATGTTGTCCAGCGATAACTGTCCGCCATGGTGAATGCCAAACTGAATGCATAAACCGGAACTAAAGATACACTGCTCCGGCGGGTTCTTCCGGCGTTCTAATTTACTGTGATAAAGGCCTATAGGGAGCTAGAAGGTCTACTGGCTGGAGCGAGAGTGGATCTAGCGTAGTGCTACGTTGTTTCTACGTAGGATTTTACGTCAAAATGGCGAAGGCGAAGATGATGGGTTGGTGCATGGTTACTTCACTACATGGACACTGCTTTACCAACTATGGTACACTTTGAAATTGGCTGCGACAATCTTAAAATAAGTCTAATCTTCATAAGCCTAAATGAGATAAGGCATAAAGTGACTGCAGTCTACAGCAGGGGTTCCCAAAGTGGGGGTCGCGGGACCCCGAGGGGGGGGTCGCGAGATGATTTCAGAATCCTCTTGATGTGACCCATGAGGTTTATTTTTTTTTAATTTTATTATTATTATTTTTTAATTATTATTTAAAAAAAAATGATTATTCATTTGTATTATTGTTATTGTTAATAATAACGTGAGTGACAAATAAAGGAATTCTGATTCCCACGACAGTATCATCATTGAAAAAAAGCCACACACAATGTTAACCAAACAAATTAACAAATTAACATTAATTGGACTTCACGATGTGCGCGATCGCGACATAACCCCCCCCCCTTGGACTTCACGATGTCCGCGATCAAGATCACCCGTCGGACGGTGATAGTGGGGGGGGGGGGGGGTCTGTTATGTTGGGGGTCGCGGGCTGAAAAGTTTGGGAACCCCTGGTCTACAGAAGGTCCAGTTGGGATAGACACGCTTCGCCTGATATATATATATATATATATATATATATATATATATATATATATATATATATATATATATATATATATATATACCGGTATATATATATACATATACATACACCATTATACACCGAATGGATACCGTTCTGTCTGTAGTTGAACTTATCTGACACACTGGTAATTTTCATTAAACCTTACAAGCTAGCAAGCTAGCGGTGACACAACATAATCTGAGCACTCTGTATATATATATATATAGAGAGAACGATATACATTATTCGGTTTGTGTGTATATATATATTGTGTTTTTTGAAAGGTATTTCCTACCAACCTGTTTATATGTACCAGAGAATGGATTCAGTATTTTCCTAAGTGTGAAGTATTTATATTGAACAGTAAGTCGTTCTCACGGCGCTCTGATCATATGTT
>JANIIK010000549.1:0-50000 GCA_027704905.1 Muraenolepis orangiensis | reverse complement strand
ACATGTTGACCACACCCCCAAACCCTAAGCCCCGCCCCCATTTGCCCCACCCCCCAAAACCCTAAACCCCGCCCCCTTAAGGGCAAGAAAAAACTCCCTTAATTACGTAGGAAGAAATCTTGAGAAGGTGGAAGGGGACCCCTCCTTCCAGGGATGGTTCAGGAGTGACATGGGGGCCATAAGTGACTTAAAGTAATGTACATAGTAAAGTACAAAAAATTATAATAATATACATGTAATATACATATAATATACACAATATACAAATATTAAAATGAGAATATAATTTGCGTGTGGTGCTGGCCGGTATCCTTCAGGTGGGGATCACAGCAGCACACTGGAAAACAGAAGCAGACTGCGGTATGGTAAGATGGGGTAGGGTGGACATGGAACATGTGGAGAACCTCTAGTCTAGTACCTATCAGTCTGATGGTTAGATGGGGTAGGGTGGACATGGAACATGTGGAGAACTGCTAGTCTAGTAACTATCAGTCTGATGGTTAGATGGGGTAGGGTGGACATGGAACATGTGGAGAACCGCTAGTCTAGTACCTATCAGTCTGATGGTTAGATGGGGTAGGGTGGACATGGAACATGTGGAGAACCGCTAGTCTAGTACCTATCAGTCTGATGGTTAGATGGGGTAGGGTGGACATGGAACATGTGGAGAACCTCTAGTCTAGTACCTATCAGTCTGATGATGAGATGGACCATGTAGAGAAACTCTAGTCTTGTACCTATCAGTCTGATGATACTGGAAATACTCCCCGATTTCCATTCCACAGTTCTCCCCCTCTTCATTTGAATTTCATGCTGTAACTGTTTGTTTTCTATTTAAGCTCATTATTGCAGTTGTTTATCGTCCACCCGGCCCAGCTGGTGACTTCTTGGAGGAGCTTGACATGCTGATCTCCCACTTCCCTGATGATGGTTCTGGCCTCATCCTTCTTGGCGACTTCAACATCTTGACTGAGAAGTTGGACCCTCTTCTCTCCTTCCTCGCGTCCTTCGACCTTTCCCGCCACCCGTCTCCTCCGACCCACAAGGCCGGCAACCAGCTGGACCTCATCTTCACCAGACACTGCGATACAGGAAACCTTTCAGTTACTCCTCTCCATCTATCCGATCACTTCTTCATGTCCTTCTCCCTCTTCCTCCCTTTCCCCCCCTCCCACTCTCCCCCTACCAAGATGGTGACGTCCCGTCGCAATCTCCGCACACTCACCCCTGCCGATCTCTCCTCTTCTGTTCTCTCTGCTCTCCCTCCTCCTGATTCGTTCTCTGTTCTACCCCCTGATATTGCCACTGACCTTCTTCTCTCGACCCTGTCCTCCGCTCTGGACACTCTGTCCCCTCACCTCCAGGTCTGCACGTCCAACTCCACGTGCCCCCTGGTTGTCAGACTCAGTGCGTACGCAGTGGCGGAGCCTCAGAGAGGCGGAGCGCAGGTGGAAGAAAGTAAAAACCCCAGAGGACCTTCTCCATCTTCAAGGACTCCTGTAACACTTATCCTTGTCGCTTCCATCCGCCAAAGCTGCATTTTACTGTTCCAAAATTCAAAGCGCAGCATCTAACCCCTTGATACTTTTTCCTCCCTCCTCCATCCCCCTCCCCCTCCCTTCTCCCGGATAATTTCGCCTCTTCTCTTCTCCCTCTACACAACGTCCCTTGGTGCTGTTATCCACTCCCATGACTTATCCTACCACTGCTATGCTGACGACACCCAACTGGTCTTTGCGTTTCCCCCCTCGGACACGCAAGTGGAAACACGCTTAGCAGACATCTCAAAGTGGATGTCGATGCACCACCTAAAGCTCAACCTGGACAAGACTGAGCTAGTGTTCTTCCTGGCAAAGGGCTGTCCGCACGGAGACCTGGCTGTCACCATTGATGATGCTGTGGTGACACCTACTCGGACCGCAAGGAATCTGGGTGTGACCCTGGACGACCAACTGTCGTTCTCAGGAAACATTGCATCGGTGACACGCTCCTGCAGATTCCTCCTCTACAACATCAGGAGGATTTGGCCTTTTCTCATTGAAAAGGCTGCGCAGGTGCTCATCCAGGCTCTTGTCATCTCCCGGCTGGACTACTGCAACTCCCTCCTTGCTGGCGCCCCGGCATTTGCCCCTGGAGCTCATTCAGAAAGCTGCAGCTTGCCTGGTGTTCAACCGCCCCAAGTACTCCCAAACATCTAGCCTCCTTCGGACTCTACACTGGCTACCTGTAGCTGCTCGCATCCAGTTCAAGACCTTGGTGCTAGCCTACAAGGCAGTAAAAGGTACTGCTCCATCCTACCTCTAGTCAATGGTCAAGGCCTACATCCCAACCCATCCACTTCGCTGGGCTTCTTCGGGCCGTCTGCTTGCCCCCTCACTTAAGGGAATTATTGTACTTCTACCTGAGCACTGGTTCAGTTATTGGAGACTTGTTAGAAATGAAATGCACTTTTGAGACACCAATATTTTTAAAACAATAGCTTTGGACCACAGTAGAGCCCTCAAACAACAGTGTGACATCTTCAAATAGTGGTCGTTGTTGCTTCGGGCCGATGATTATCATCTCTGTTTTTCCTGTGTTAAGCTGCAGGTAGTTTTGGGACATCCATCTTTTAATCGCAGTCAGGCAGGATTCAACTTTCTGGATCTAACTGACTGTCCGTTGGTCTCCGTGTGGCGTCCACCATGCGGCCGTCCCCTGTAACCGCTCTGCACTCCAAGGCGCCACCCTGCAGATCCAGTGCTACCAGTGTGAGGAGGCGGGGCACGATTGCTCCACGCCCAACCACGTGGTCAACTGCACCGTCAACGTCCAGGACACCTGCCAGCAGGAGGTGCTGGTGAAGACAGACGGTACGGAGCTGGGGGGAGGGGCCAGGGGGCCCCCTTTGTCTCCTCCCTGGTGTCCACTACCATTAGTCTTTGTCTCCCCCCTGGTGTCCCCTACCATAAGTCTTTGTCTCCCCCCTGGTGTCCACTACCATTGGTCTTTGTCTCCCCCTTGGTGTCCCCTACCATAAGTATTTGTCTCCCCCCTGGTGTCCACTACCATAAGTATTTGTCTCCCCGTTGGTGTCCACTACCATAAGTCTTAGTCTCCCCCCTGCTGTCCCCTACCATAAGTCTTTGTCTCCCCCCTGGTGTCCACTACCATAAGTATTTGTCTCTCCCCTGGTGTCCACTACCATTGGTCTTTGTCTCCCCCCTGGTGTCCCCTACCATAAGTCTTTGTCTCCCCGTTGGTGTCCACTACCATAAGTCTTAGTCTCCCCCCTGGTGTCCCCTACCATAAGTCTTTGTCTCCCCCCTGGTGTCCACTACCATAAGTCTTTGTCTCCCCCTGGTGTCCACTACCATAAGTCTTTGTCTCCCCCCTGGTGTCCACTACCATAAGTCTTTGTCTCCCCCCTGGTGTCCCCAACCATAAGTTTTTGTCTCCCCCCGGTGTCCACTACCATAAGTCTTTGTCTCCCCCCTGGTGTCCACTACCATAAGTCTTTGTCTCCCCCCTGGTGTCCCCTACCATACGTTTTTGTCTCCCCCTGGTGTCCCCTACCATAAGTTTTTGTCTCCCCCCTGGTGTCCACTACCATAAGTCTTTGTCTCCCCCCTGGTGTCCACTACCATAAGTCTTAGTCTCCCCCTCGTGTCCCCTACCATAAGTCTTTGTCTCCCCCTGGTGTCCACTACCATAAGTCTTTGTCTCCCCCCTAGTGTCCACTACCATAAGTCTTTGTCTCCCCCCTGGTGACCACTACCATAAGTCTTTGTCTCGCCCCTGGTGACCACTACCATAAGTCTTTGTCTTCCCCCTGGTGTCCACTACCATAAGTCTTTGTCTTCCCCCTAGTGTCCACTACCATAAGTCTTTGTCTCCCCCCTAGTGTCCACTACCATACGTCTTTGTCTCCCCCCTGGTATCCACTACCATAAGTCATTGTCTCCCCCCTGGTGTCCACTACCATAAGTCTTCCCCTGGTGTCCACTACATTTACATTTACATTTACATTTAGGGCATTTGGCAGACGCTTTTATCCAAAGCGACTTACAAGGTGTACATTAGTTGAAGCAGACAATAGCATAACACTGAGGTACGCAAACATAAAAATACAGCAGTTCACAAGTATTCATATTAACAAGATGAATAACACAATTTCGTACTGCTAGGTCACCTGCTTAAGTAGCTGTGATAAGAGCGTGTTATCAACATTAAGGATATACACTTGCTAACATATACAACATGCTAAGAGCTATTAATGTCAGGACTTAAGCAAGTTTAGGGGTTTCACAAAGAGGCATGATGCGATGGAACAGTTCCAGGAAGAAGATCAACTTATCATCCTCCAGTAGTCTCACAAACCCTCCAGCTTCTCGGATAGTAGGAGTATCAAACGTGCCTGAGTCTCTGATGATTTCAAAACACTGGAGGAGGTCATCTTTGTGGTCAAACACAGTGTTCACAGTACGGCTGTGGAAGTTCCATCTCACTGTGCTTGCTCTTGGGAGTCTGTGTGCTACCACTTTATCAAGCACACTGGTTCTCTTGGGAGATCTTGCAAAAAATACAGTGAAGCCAGCCAGGTCAGAGAAGAACTGTGTGACTCTGGAGATGTGAGATGTCACCTGCTGCATGATGAGGTTAAGTTGGTGAGCATAGCAGTGGACATAGTGTGCATTCACATAGACATCTTGAACCTTCTTCTGCACACCACCTGTGGCTCCTCTCATGACACTTGCACCATCATATGCCTGGGAAATGAGCTTGCTCTTCTGGTCATCAGGGAGAATGGAGCTCAACCTATTCAGAAGGGCTGTGGCTATCGAATCAGCTGTGGCACTCTGGAGAGGTATAAACTCAAAAAACCACTCTTGCACAATGTGGGCTTTATCAATATATCTGATCACAAGCACCAGTTGACACTCAGTGGAAATGTCTGTCGTTTCATCAGCCTGGATGGAGACAAAGTCTGCACTCCGAATTTCTTCGATGATGTACTCTCTCAAAACTGAGAGCATACAGTCAAGGAGTTCATTCTGTACAGTCTTAGATGTTCCCTTAAACACAGTAGCATTCTCCAGATGCTCTTGAAGAACTACATCTAGTGATGCTACAAAATCCACCAGGCCTCTGAAACCGCCAGGATTAGATGAGCCTTCACTTTCATCGTGCCCACGCAGGGCTAGCTCAAAAGCACCACAGAACTTCACACAGTCTATTATTTTAGACAGGACGTGTTTGTTTTTGTCAACCTCTTCATTGTGCTTGCGGATCCCAATTCTGTAGCCTTCGTCAAGCTGAGCAGCTATGTTTATTTTTCCAAACATGGCTAGCCGCATTGCATTTTCCATGTGGACCCTGGTTTGTTCATGCTTTTTTGTTTTATCCGATATGTGCTTCAAATCGTTAATTCCAGTCTGAATCCACGCTGGGTCTGATCCTCTCAATTGAAAAAGAAGGCAGGGAAAGCAAAATAAAGCATTGCTTTCGCTACATGCAGTTAGCCACATCTTCTTACCAAACCAGCTTCTGGAAAACGACCGAATATATAGCCTTCCACTGTCTGTTGCTGGTTGCTGAATGCTGATGTCAGGCTGATGAGGTCCAAACTCTTTCACTCTGAGTTTTTCTTGCAGTGTTCATCTTTCAAATGGTGTTGCTTTGAGGGATTTAACAGAATTATCCATGGTAGCTAGTGTAACGGGTGTGCCTGGACTGCTACAGTCTGTCTATCACATCCGTTGACCTCTGCGCCTTCTGCGTTGTGTTCTGTTGTGCTGGTTGAATGAAGGACATGGACCACAAACAGCTACTGGTTGCTTTTTTAATCATGCAGACCGTCTGGACAATGGCTGTGTCCTGTACAGATCAAAAAAAAGAACAAACTTGCAACATGAGGTCTCTCCCACACACACGGGTCTCAATCTCCTCTCCTCAGACAGCAAGACGCGAACTGACTCATTAACAAATGCTTCTGAATTAAACTAATTAAATAAAATACAAATGCTTAATACATTCGACCACAGCCTATATTAGCAGACAAACACACGGAGGACCCTGTAGCTAGCATTGGGTAAGCACGTGTCCACGATAAACTTACAAAACCCCAATCCACACCGTTTACATACAAATGACACAAGCTGCATGTTTATACAGCAAGACCAACATTTCTTATCCCCTTTACTTTACGTTTACATCGTCCACAATAAAAATAAATGTAAAACTATAACAGCAGAGCATGTAGCAGAGCAGTACAGGCTTTACAAATAAGGTTCAACTAGGCTACAATTGAGTGGCGCATGCGTGACTGGTTTTCTTTGCTCACGCATTCACGCATGCGCCACTCAATTTGCTCACGCATGCGCCACTCAATTTGAGTCGCTACCATAAGTCTTTGTCTTCCCCCTGGTGACCACTACCATAAGTCTTTGTCTTCCCCCTGGTGTCCACTATCATAAGTCTTTGTCTCCCCCCCAGGCGTCTACTACAGGAAGTCCTGCGCGTCATCGGGGGCGCACACACATATTTACAGTTAAACACACACTGAGGTAAAAACACACACACATTTACAGTTAAACACACAACACACACACACACACACTGAAGTAAACACACAACACACACACACACACACACACACACACACTGAGGTAAACACACAACACACACACTGAGGTAAACACACAACACACACACACACACACACACATTTACAGTTAAACACACAACACACACACACACACACACTGAGGTAAACACACAACACACATACATACACACTGAGGTAAACACACAACACACACACACACACATTTACAGTTAAACACACACACACACACACACACACACACACACACACTGAGGTAAACACACAACACACACACACACACACACACTGAGGTAAACACACAACACACACACATATTTACAGTTAAACACACACACTGAGGTAAAAACACACACACATTTACAGTTAAACACACAACACACACACACACACACACACTGAGGTAAACACACAACACACACACACACACACACACACATACACACTGAGGTAAACACACAACATGCACACACACACACACATACACACTGAGGTAAACACACAACACGCACACACACACACACACATACACACTGAGGTAAACACACACACACACACATACACACTGAGGTAAACACACAACACACACTGAGGTAAACACACAACACACACACACGCACACACACACACATACACACTGAGGTAAACACACAAGAACACACACACACACACACACACACACATACACACTGAGGTAAACACACAAGAACACACACACACACACACACACTGAGGTAAACACACAACACACACACACACACACACACACACACAGTTAAACACACACACACACACACACAGTTGAACACACACAAACACACACACAGTTAAACACACACATTAACACACACACACACTGAGGTAAACACACAAGAACACAAACACATACACACACACACACACACACACAGTTAAACACACACACACACACAAACACATACACAGTTAAACACACACAGCTAAACACCCACACACACACACTCATAGTTAAACACACACACACACACACACAGTTAAACACACACACTCACAGTTAAACACACACACGCATACACACACACAGTTGAACACACACACACACACACACACACACAGTTAAACACAAACACACGCACACACACACACACACAGTTAAACACAAACACACACGCAACACACATAAGGTTCTTTGGTAGACTATTGCATTGGTCCATTCATTGAAGATGAACGCAATGCGACATCCTTTACTAGGCTCACCCACCAACAGTTCAGGTGCTGAACTGCTGATCCGAATGTATAGGTAAAAAACATATTATGCGTTTTCATCAATAAATAAATGGCCCGAATTTTTTAAGCATGGATTGGGGGGCCACAAATAGATTATTTCATGGGGCCCAGAATCTCCAGCTACGCCCCTGAACATTTAGTTTGCACTGGGAATAAACACTTCATTTTACTCGTTTCATAGGTCGTTTTAGACCCGTTTACGCTTGCAGTCATGTTCGGAGAAACCATCAAGAATTTCCACATCAATTTCAACGCGCGGGACGATAGAAACCTGTATTCGAGTGGCGACTTGATTACAGGCAAGCTTTCTTTCGACCTCACCAAAAAGATGACGATTAACTCTATAACGTTGACGCTGAATGGAAAAGCCCATGTCTCCTGGAGCAGCGGAAGCACGAAAACACAGACGAGTAACATCAGCGAACGTGGAATATTTCAACTTCAAAAATGTCATCAGGGTGAACGCCGAAGGTATCTTGGCGTAAACAACTCACGAACATCTTATGTACAGAAAATCGGTAATTGTAATCGATATGCATTCAGTCTCCCCGTATCCCACTGTCCGCAGATGCCGTTCAGTCCAGTTGCCACCTGGGACGCATGTGTATCCATTTGCATGTCAAATTCCACAAGGGTATGTATGGACTTTTCTGAAGTGATGTTGTATGCCCATTGCTTACCTTTGTAGATTTAATGTTGTATTTTTGCAATGTTCAGTTTTGGTTTGTAAATTATTGCAACAGCATCACCATTGTTCCTCAATCATCATTGCTTTTTTGCTCATTTCCACAAAGGGACTTCCCGGCTTCTTTCAAGGGGCTCAGGGGTCGAATTGTTTATTCTTTGTTAGTTGGGTTGGACCGGCCATGGCACCTCACTAAAGAGTATATAACCGAATTCAACATGGCACCAAGTAGCTATACCACACCAAACTACGAAGTTATGGTAAGTAACAAAGGCCTACTTCAACAGCAGGGCATACAATTCAATTCCAATTAAACATTGTTTGCCAGTTAATTCAGATTGCATTCTTCTCTCTACATATTGCTCGATCTTGTGTAGGCACCTCTTTCCGGGACTATCAGTAAGACTCTGTGCTGTCTGTGGTGTGCCTCTGGTCCCATTTCAATGAATGTTCGCCTTGCAAGGAAAGCATTTCTCCCCGGTAAGGCAATTCTGAAAACGTTTAGCCTTGTGGCACAAAGATACAAGCCAGCAGTTTGAAAGTCTTTGTAAACGTTGTTCTTAATGCAGGGGAAGACATCACAATCATGTGTGAGTTCAGCAATGCTTCATCTCGTACAGCCACCCGCAAGGCACGGCTTGTTCAGAAACAGATGTTCTACAGTCATAGTCGTGTCAGCTCTACGATGCATACCCTAGACTTGGACTCGAAGGCTGGGGATCTTGTGGGTCCTCATAGCTCTGATGTTCAAAGTGAGCTCACACTCACGGTGCCATCGGACACGCCAGTCACCATCTCCAACTGTGCCATCTTGGAAGTCAGTTATTTAATTGAGGTAAGTGAAAGAGCGGCTGTAATGCATGTTTTATAAAAGAAAGTATGAGCAGCACGCCTGCTGAAATGCAATGGGATTAAATAGGGTAACTAATAACCAAGCAACTGTTCTGTGATGTTTGCAAAACCTCCAACATGTTTCTGCAAAGATGCTGTTTAAAACTAAGCTTGCAGACTCGTACACCAACACATGCAAATATTATCTTGTACAGTTTGATGTTTGACAAGGAGAGAAAATAGCATGTTTGACTGTTTTCTGTAATTCTATGCCCTCCCAGATGCGTCTTTCCGTGAAGCACTCTTCTGACCTCACAGTGCTGTGTCCAATTGTCATCTATAATCCCCCCAGTACAATGTAGCTTCACCACCACATGTTTGAGTGTTAGTGACACATCTGTTCTTGAAAATGTTTAGTTTTGTCTACTGATGTTGTCTGATGTTACTTTACTTTGCACTTTGTTACATTACATTACAGTCATTTAGCAGATGCTCTTATCCAAAGCGACTAACAGTAGTGTGTTCAACAAAGGTAGGAGAGAACAACTCTTCACTAAAAGTCAAAAGGGAACTTCATTCCTAACAAGTTCTCCAGGAACTGAACCAGTGCTCAGTTCAAAGTACAATACTTTCAGTTTAAGTTAAGTTCAAGTTGGACAATATCTTACTTGCTAACAAGCAAACAATGTATTTAGTAAGACGCTAGTAAAACGTAATAAGAGGACACGCAAGGTGGAAGGATCTGGGTAGTGTTTCTGGATGAGCACCTGCGCAGCCTTTTCAATGAGAAAAGGCCAAATCCTCCTAATGCTGTAGAGAAGGAATCTGCAGGAGCGGGTCACCGATGCATTGTTTGCCGAGAACGACAGTTGGTCGTCCAGGGTCCCACCCAGATTCCTTGCAGTCCGAGTAGGTGTCACCACAGCATCATCAATGGTGACAGCCAGGTCTCGATTGGGACAGCACTTTGCGGAAGAACACTTGCTCAGTCTTGTCCAGGTTGAGTTTTAGGTGGTGCATCGTCATCCACCCTGTTTCCACTTGCGTGTCCTAGGGGGGGGGGGGAACGACAAGATAAGTTGGGTGTCATCAGCATAGCAGTGGGAGGATAAATCATGGGATTGGATAACGGAACCAAGGGATGTTGTTTAAAGAGAAGAGTACCCCAGTGGAACCCCAGTAGTCAGTCTGCGTGGTTCTGACACAGACCCTCTCAGTGCCACCTGGTAGGAGCGACAGTACTTTTCCTGTTACAATGCAGTTTCACAATTCAATGTGTCCTTCCTTTTGTTACTGCAGCAGTACATAATGTTGACGTTGTAGTATAATTTCTACTCGGTGGAATAAGAATCTTTCTCAGAGGTCCGGATACTAAGGTCAAGGTGTTTATTGAACAAAGCATCAAATTCATCAGTTGCAACGAGATGGAGCCTGCCGTGTCAATTCGCAGAACTGGCCACGCGCTCCTTTACCAAACATTATATAGCCATAGTATCCTACACCAACTGATACTATTGGTCTGAGAGGTACAACCAGTATCCACTACTCTGGTTGGGCATGGTGTCTTCTCGGCCCGGCGTCTTCATCGTCACGTCCCATGTTTATGGCTCAAAACCCCCAAGGGGGTCGTATTTGGCTTGCCCAACATTTCACGGCCCTACTCTCTACGTTAGAGCTCATGTTACACTCTGTAGGATACCGTTGAAAACCAGCCTAAAGGCACCATTACAAGGGCCTGAAGGCACACCAACACCTACACATCTGGAACTGATTAACACATCTCTATGTCCTAGTGGGCCTTGGGGTCCACCAGCAGATTATGCTGTAGCCACCTACTGCAATGTATAG
Source organism: Muraenolepis orangiensis (assembly GCA_027704905.1). NCBI lineage: Eukaryota > Metazoa > Chordata > Actinopteri > Gadiformes > Muraenolepididae > Muraenolepis > Muraenolepis orangiensis. Next base: position 38,766 of record JANIIK010000549.1, on the reverse strand, counting down.
AGGATCCAAAGACAGTGTTTTAGATTATAATAAGGGTATAAAAATACACTACATATTCCCCCCTTTGGGACTCTATAAAGAAGTCCCAACACAAAAATGTTTACACAAATAAAAAACATCATATACCTTCAATTGCATCATCATTCTGTTTCACAATTAACAGTGCAATTAACATATTGTTCACATAAAGAATCATAGCACAATTCAACTGACAATTTGAAAAACCATATGCGATTGTACTGCATACAGTGTTGTAACATCAAAGAAAAACCACAGTCACTGTTCTCCTTCAGGACTTCCTGTAAAATGTATTGTTCACAAGGTTCATGCATGCGTTAGTTCAAGCATTGCAACTCTGATTAAACCCCTTTCTGTGAATATTGCATAATGTAGTATTATTACTCTCTGTAGTAGTAAATATACTCAGTAAATATACTCTCTGGTAAATATGTATATATGGAGCACAGAATGAAAACTCTGCTTTTCAGGAAAAAACAACAATGTCCATGTTTCTTATGCAAGATTACATTCCTTAAGGTCTTCATTTATGATTTACCATTCCTTGGGGGGAATTAAGCACAAAACATTAAACACAATCAAAACAAACACAAAATCTGTTAATCTGATACGAATAGGCTTCATAACCATTAAACCACCCTTGTATATATATATATATGTATAGTATGATTGCATTATATCAAAACATATTGAAAAATAAAATCTTAGTTAACCAAAATCAATGGGATGAGTTGACCCATCATACCTGTAATACCAAGTCTAAGGTATCTTAACTTTCACATTATCATCCTGATAAAATATATTGTATGATTAGTGGTCCTAGGGGGCCCATGATTCCCTAAATCAGGTATTTTATGGTCCTAGGGGGCCCATGATTCCCTAAATCAGGTATTTTATGGTCCTAGGGGGCCCATGATTCCCTAAATCAGGTATTTTATCTATGTGCTGTTCTAGCAAATCTTCTTAATGTTGCTGTAGAAGAAAAACCCCTTTCATTTGCATGGTGTGATGTTATTCAATGGAATCCATATGTAGGTTGTGTTGGACTGCAACCGCTGAGACGTATCCAAGGTCCACATCTATCAGGATGGCAGATGATGTGACTTGGATCTGGTATGATCGCTTAACGTCTGACTGGACCCACGTTGGTTTTAGGATACGGACATATACCCAGTCCTCAACCTGGGGTGATGGTTTGTCTGAGGTTGGATCGGCTGCCTGCTCCTGTTCAAACAGACACTCATAGACAGATGTGAGGCATTTTATACATGTAGCTAGCATCTTCTAGCTGCTTTGGCCCTCACTGTGTCCAAGTATCATATAAGGGACAAACATGTTAGTTAAGCCTCTTCATATTATTTAAATTCAATGTAATTGTTCCATTAGCCCTTTCCACTAGTCCTGTTGACTCTGACTAATAGACAAAAAATACATTGTATTTGATTATTGTATGACATAAATGTAATCATGCTTGAATAGGTTATACTTGAAAGTAACCCATCGCTGTGTAGTTCTCTACAACATATTATGTATTTAGAGATGTTTATCAATGAAAATGTTTATCAATGAAAATGTTTATCAATGAAAATGTTTATCAATGAAAATGTTCATCTCCCCCCTTGCAGAGTGACTAACCCCAGTGTCAATCTGCAAAACAACATTGCCAACCTGGCGGCATTGATAAAACTAAAACAAATTTAAAAATTAACAGAATAATACACATAAAGGATATAAACGAACTGTAATAATGTTCAATACAACACAAATACATCCACCAATGAAACACAAGATCAGCTACATCTTGTGGTCACCAGGGTTCCAAAGGAAAACTCCGTCAGTCCGCAGTCTGACCAAGCATCCAAAAACATAATACAAACCAAATATAACAAAATTAAAAAGTAAAAATTAAAATTCAGTGAACATATGAATGGATGAGTATTTCCCAACTTAAGTCTGTCCATCATTTATTGTCTTTCACAGTATTTTGAATAATTGTCCTTGTCCTAGGTGCATCCCTTCAAACATCTACAACCTCTTCACACACTCTGATGTTCAAGTACTGTGTACCGATCTTCAGAAATTGAACACACACATCGGCCTTCATCTCGCATGATAGCCATCTGAACTGCCTGTATATTCATCGCTCTACCAATACCCCTTGATATCATTCCTCGTATGATAGGAATAGCACAACTGATTATCAGGATCACGACAATTAGACCAACTCCAAAGATGGCTCCTATCCTGGCTAAATAGGCTCCCCATTTTCCTAAGGATGCCTCCATCCAGTCCATCCACTTGATTTGGAATCCAGCATTCTCTTTGACCTCTTCCCTTAATGTTTTGAGCTTATTCATTGCCAGGGTGAATTGTCCATTTGCTGCTGTCGTATTAGGGATGAATGTGCAGCACTGGTCCCCAAACATCTGACACACTCCTCCTCGTTCTGCCAGTAAAAAATCCAGTGCTTGTCTATTCTGCCAGGCCATTTCACTAGTTGCTGTAAGCTGCTTCCCTAACGCTCCCAACGCATCAGAGGTATAGTTGATGAATCTCTGTTGGTTGTAATATATATAGTTAATCCAATCTGCGTTGACGTTTATTCCAACCGAGGGAAAGATGATAGATGCAAATCCAAGCGCTACTGAAGATATAGCTTTAAACTCACTGGGCACACCTCTAGGAATTCCCACACTGTCCAGACGTATTTCCTGCTCAAACTGTCTTCGATGTCTCACAGAACCAGACCGTTCCTGGATTTCCAAATCCTGGACCGGGATAACAGTGATAGATTGAATTGCCTGAACTCGGGCACATCTTCCAGTCCATCCTATTGGTAGGGTGGTTAACAGATTCTTCCCATCACAGATCCAATATTGATCTGCTACGGCTTGTGTAGCATAGTGATATGGACAAACACCAGGAGCATAAGCAAATTGCCTTCCCTTCACATATCGTGCTGTTATTCTCTGTCCTGTGTGCATCGCTGACTGCTTACACTCAACTTCTGGATTTCCAAAATATTTGACAGGACCTAACGAATAGAACTCATATACACTTTCACAGAGTTCTTCTTTTAAAACACCAACATTATTATTAGTACTATTATTGCTTACACTTTCTATTGTTTTCTGAAAACATTCAAATTTTCCTACCAGCGTCAATTCTACGTTAACTGGTAATGCTTTTATCGTTCTTCCCACTCGCACATCCAAAGCTTCACATCTCTCTGCCGTCGTCACTCCTTCATACTTGTTCTCCATGAATTTGTAATATTCCTTAGATCCCAGGTACTGTAAACAGTCTGCTTCACAGTGTGGGGCAAGTCCAAGAGGTCTCTTCCTTTTTAGTATTCCACCCGATCCCATATAGAGCCCTCCATTTGCCTCCATCCACTCTGTTCTCTGTATCTCACAGCTTCTCCAACTGTATCTGGTGCTCATTACTATCAACATGTCTTCTCTTGCTTTGGAGCACATATAGCAGTTTTCTCTGTTGTGAGTCTTCCCTGTGTAATTCATCCATTGGTACCAAAGATTTCCTCTTGCTTGTATCACCAGTGGGTCTATTAGGTAATCTATTAATGGATTGGATTCCACTATCGTTCCATCTTTCCGTGTTGGCGTTACTTTGGATGCCTGTGCTGGTGCCACTCCGGTGATGATCTCTTCTCCTAATGGTGCTGTCCTGCTCAGTCTCCGTTTTTCTTTTGTACCGTTTATTATCTGTTCAGCCATCATCAGCTCCATCATTTCCTGAATGCTATTGAATATCTCTGGTACTTGGGTCGTTCTGTTAGTGTCGGTCAATCCTTCAGGTTCAGTTTCATTCTTTGATCGGTCAGGAACGATCTTTGTTTCTGAAGTAGATTCTTGTTCCGTCTGGTAGTGTTGCTTCTGTTGGAGTCCTTCTGGTTCTTGTGGGATTCTGATTACGCTAGTCAAGTCAAGTCAAGTCAAGTCAAGTTTATTGTCACTTCACAGTTTACAGTTTAGTATAAAGCAGTGATGTGAAATTCTTGTGTGCAATACCCGACGACAGACAGCAGTTATAAAATAAGATAAAATAAAAATAGAAAATAGAAAAAAATAGAATAAAAAATAGAATAAAGAATATAAAATAAAAATAAAAAATGCAATTTATAAAATGCAAAAATCAGCACAGAAAAGAGCAATATATATATATAAATCAATGTAATAAAATATACATTGTTATATGTTATACGCCCTTGTTCAGCAGCCTGATGGCCTGACTGTGGAAGCTATCTCTAAGCCTATTTGTACGACACTTGATACTGCGGTATCGCCTGCCTGACGGTAATAGTGAGTAAAGTTCGTGGCTGGGGTGGGCAATGTCTTTTATAATTCTTTTGGCCTTGGCCACGCACCGCTGGTTGTAAATGTCCAGGAGGGAGGGGAGCTCACCTCCAACGATATACTGGGCCGTCCGCACCACCCTTTGAAGCGCTCTGCGCTCGAGTGCCGTGCAGTTCCCGTACCAGGCGGTGATACACCCTGTCAGAACACTCTCGATGGTGCCGTTGTAGAATGTTCTCAGGATGCGGGGGCCCATGCTGAATTTCTTCAGACGCCTGAGAAAATACAGGCGTTGTTGGGCCCTTTTCACCACGTGTGTGGTGTGCGTGGACCATGTGAGGTCCTCGGAGATGTGCACGCCGAGGAACTTGAAGCTGCTGACCCTCTCTACTGCAACGCCGTCGATGGAGATAGGGCTGTGCTCTCCCCTCTGCCTCCTGAAGTCCACGATCAGCTCCTTGGTCTTCTTGACGTTGAGGGCGAGGCTGTTCTCCTGGCACCACTGCTCCAGCGATCCGACCTCCTCCCTGTAGGCTGTCTCGTCGTCGCCGGCGATCAGGCCCATCACTGTCGTGTCGTCAGCAAACTTGACGATGACGTTGGAGCTGTGCATAGCCATGCAGTCGTGGGTGTAGAGGGAGTAGAGGAGAGGGCTCAGCACGCATCCCTGGGGGGCTCCCGTGTTGAGGGTCAGTGGCTCTGATGTGGTGCTGCCCATCCTCACCACCTGGCGGCGGTCCGACAGGAGGTTCAGTATCCAGCTGCACATGGATGGGGGTACGCCTAGACCTCTCAGCTTGGTGTCGAGCTTGGCAGGAACTATTGTGTTGAATGCTGAGCTGTAGTCCACAAACAGCATTCGCACATAACAGTTCTTCCCCTCCAGGTGGGAAAGGGCAGTGTGGAGGGCCATGGCAATTGCGTCGTCCGTGGATCTATTTTGACGATATGCAAATTGCCATGGGTCCAGCGTGGTAGGTAACACGGAGCAAATAAAGTCCTTGACCAACCTCTCGAAGCATTTGCTAACGATCGAGGTGAGGGCCACAGGTCTGTAGTCATTCAGGCATGTTACCTTGGTTTGTTTAGGGACAGGCACGATGGTGGATATCTTGAAGACCGCGGGGACAACAGCCTGGGACAGGGAGAGGTTGAAGATGTCTGCAAAGACTCCTGCCAACTGGTCTGCGCATGCTCTGAGGACGCGGCCCGGGATGTCGTCGGGGCCTGCCGCCTTACGGATGTTCAGCCGCTTAAAGGTGCGGCGCACATCCGCCTCCGAGATGCGCAGCTGGCTGGTCTCCCCAGTCGGTGCTGGCTTCGGCGGGCTGCCGTTTACGTCGAACCGAGCAAAAAATGTATTTAGCTCTCCTGGGAGGGAGGTAGAGGAGTTCTCTACACAACTGGTTCTCCCTCTGAAGTTCGTTATCTTCTGCAGCCCCTGCCACATACCCCTCGCATCGTGTTTCTTGAATTTATCTTCCACTCTGTCCTTATACTCCCGCTTGGCAGTGACGATGGTCTTACGGAGGTCGTAACGGGCTCTCGTATATTCCTCCGTATTCCCGGAACCAAAGGCGGCGTTACGCGCATGTAGGGCAGCGCGAACATCGCCGTTAATCCACGGTTTCTGGTTGGGATATATCCGAACCGACTTGGTCGGAACAACGTCATCTATGCACTTCTTGATGAACCCGGTGACCGACGACGCGTACTCGTTGATGTTATTGTCCGAGGCAACGCGGAACATGTGCCAGTCAGCGTGATCAAAACAATCCTGCAGCGTAGAATCTGATTGGTCCGACCAGCATTGGACCTCCCTCACAGCGATCGGTTGCTGCTTCAGTCTCTGCCTATAGGCGGGGAGTAGCTGGATAGAGCGGTGATCTGATTTGCCGAACGGTGGGCGGAGGAGGGCCTTGTAGCCATCACGGAAGGGAGTGTAGCAGTGGTCGAGGATCCGCTCGCCCCGTGTGCTGCTCTTTATGTGTTGGTAGAACTTCGGGAGAACCTTCTTCAGGTTCGCCTTGTTGAAGTCCCCCGCCACGATGAGAGCAGCCTCGGGGTGGGCCGACTCCTGTTCGCTGATAGCCCCGTACAGTTCCTTCAGCGCTGTGTCCGTGTTGGCTTGTGGGGGAATGTAAACAGCGGTCACGGTTACCGCTGTAAACTCCCGAGTCAAGGCTATGCTCGCAGTGGAGGCTTCTGTGTTCAGATAATCCGGTTTCTGTGTGTTGATGGTGGTAGAGACAAAGATTGTACTTGAGTTTGAGGAAGCTGGTTTCAAAGTACTGTGTGGACTTAGAGTCATAAGAGTTTCTGGTTCCATTGAAGTTGCTAATGATTGTGTTAGATTTTCACTGTTCTCTTGTACCGTTAGGATTGTATTGTTATAGTTCAACAAAGGAAAAATCGGATCTCTGCATTCATATTGTCCTTCATCTTCCTGTTTGACATCTTTGATGAGGAGTGAACAATTCCCAAATTGTTTCATTCTGTTTTCATGTGTGGAATTTGAGTGTAATTCACTGAGTTTCCTGTTGTGTTTCATCCATACAGCGTCTGCTTTATAGAGTCCAATGTTACATGGGAGTATGACTGAGCTCCCTTTCATTCCTGTGACTTCCTTTCCTTGTCTTGCTCGTCGATTTCTCCTCAGAGACTTATGCCGTGTTGACATCTCCAATGTCGTAGTCTTTGAGTCTAATAGGTTTGACCAAGGTTCTGACTGGCCTTGAGCGTTTTGGCTGGACTGGATCAGGGCATTTCTTTGGTTCTCTGGAGTCAGTGGGGGAGGCCTCACGGCCTCTTGGGTTTGGCTCTGGTTGTTCTGGAACATCCCGTAAATCAAGTGCATTGAACCCTCCGTGCTGTGCATCTTCTGGGAACTGGCACTCGGCATCACTTGGAAAAGGAGATATATGATCATCCATATTCTCAATGGCATCATCCGAGTCGGGAGCAGTATGAGTGTTTTGAGGTGGTGCCTCCTTTTCTTCTCCTTTTGGTACCTCCTCCTCATCTCGGTCTGTTGGTGCCTTAATGCAGTGATGTAGGTGGTACCAAGTCGGAGATCCCTTGATCTGAATTGCAGTTCCTGTGGTGCGGGTGACTTCGAATGGTCCCTCTCGTCGGGCGTCATGCCACTTCCTCCGGTAGATCTTGACAAACACTTTGTCGCCTGGTTGAATGGCGTCTTTTCGCTCCTTCAAGTCCTCCTTCTCCTCCTGTGCCTGTTTCTGGGCGACATAAACAGATATGTTTTTTTGAATGTTGCTCATATACTTTACATAAGCTTTCATTTCATCTTCCAGGAGCGATAGACTCGGTCCTTTCCCGCTAGTGCGCAGGCAAGGCGTTGTCATCTCTCTCCCCATGACAAGCTCATGTGGGGTCATGTGAAGCTCACGGAGCTCACTGGAACGGCAAGCCATCAGTGCAAGTGGCAGCCCCTCTACCCAGTTTAGCCCTGTGTGTTGGCAAATTTTTGTAAGGCGGTTTTTGAGCACTCCGTTCATCCGTTCCACCATTCCTTGACTCTGAGGGTGATAAATGCATCCAAGACGTTGTTTAATGCCCAACTTTTGTAGAATAAGCTTGACTGTCTTATCTACAAATTCCTTTCCATTGTCCGATGAGATTCGATCTGGAATTCCAAATCTCGGTATCACTTCTCGACATAAGAATTTAGCAACTGATTGGGCATCTTTTCTTTTAGTAGGGCATGCTTCTACCCATCTACTAAATCGATCAACTATGACCAACATATATCTCCGTCCTGCAATGGGGCGAATCATGTCTACATAGTCAATGACCAAGTGTTTCATTGGTCCGTTTGGAGTAGGGATGTGTCCTGGAAGAGTTGGTACTCCTCTCCTGATGTTGTTTTTCAAACAGACCATGCATCTTCCTATGACATGGTCAATTCTTTCCAACAAATATGGAGCCCAAAATCCATATTCATTTGTGATCTTCCTTCTCACTTCCCCCCTTGCTACATGGGCTAGCCCATGAGCTTCCTGGATCAACAAACCCAACAGATCTGATGGTGCAACAATCAATCCTTCATGATTCCTCCACATGCCTGTTTTGTCCTGGCTAGCTCCCCTGGCAAGCCACAAGTTTTTGTCCAATGCATTGGCCTCCTCTTGCATCATGAGGAGGTCTTGTAGTGTGATTTTCTCAGTTAGCTCCACTTCATGGGTAACTAAGAGAACTTTTCCCGGTCGATCCGCACCTGTTGCATATTTTGCAGCCTCATCCGCTGTCTTATTTCCTTGCGTAACACGTGATGAATCTGACTTGTGTGCTGCGCATTTAGCTATTGCTATCTCTTTAGGCTTCATCATGGCCTGCAACAGCTTCACGATCTGGGCATGATGTTGTACAGGTGAGCCATCAGCCTTCTTGAATCCACGGCCCTTCCATATGGCACCAAACAAATGGCAGACATTGTGTGCATATGCAGAATCAGTGTATATTGTAACGCGCTGTCCCGACGCTAAATTACACGCTTCCGTGAGGGCGACCAGTTCGGCAAGCTGGGCTGACCATGGCTGTGGAATTGACTCAGCTTTTTCTACCACAAATTCAGGACCTTGTGCTCTGACAATGGCATATCCCGCAGACAAAGTTTCTCCTACTCGATAGCATGAGCCATCGGTCCAGTACTCCAAGTCAGCTTCAGGCAATGGGAGAGCCTGAAGGTCCAATCTGAGCTTAGAGTACTTTTCTGCTTCCTCTACACAATTGTGCGGTTCACCATCGTCAGGGGTCGGCAAGGTTTCTGCTGGATTAACTGTGTGACATCTAGCCAGTGTAACATCTTCTTGTTCAAATAGACGGTAATAGTCTCTAATCCATGGCATTGTTAAAGTGTATTTGCCATGGTTCAGGAGGTTCCTAAGACTATGGTGACAAAGAATAGTTACCGGGTAACCCATAGTCAAGGCTGATGATTTTTCATACATCAGAGAAACTCCTGCCATTGCCCTGTAGCATGGGGCAAAACCCATCTCCACTTCTGAATAGGCTACAGAGTAATAGGCAATGGGCTGAGGGCTGGTTCCAATGCCCGTTGGTTGGGTAAGGACAGCACAAGCATGCTTCCCGTTTGTGGAGGAAGCGACGTATAACGCAAATTTCTTGGAATAATCCGGCAGTGCTAACGCTGGTGCTTCCTGCAATTTGTGTTTGATTGTGTCAAAGGCCAGATGACTTTCTTTTGTCCAGGTTAGATTTGAGTGCAGGCTGTCATTCCCTGTTTCCTTAATCATGGTCCTCAAAGGTGCGGTTATTTTGGTGTATTCCTCGATCCATGCAGAACTATACCCTGTGATTCCCAGGAAGGTCATCATTTCTCTCACTGTTCTTGGTTTTGGAGCCTTTTGAATGGCCATCAAATGTTGAGAGATACTGCGGTGTCCGTGTGTTATATATTGCCCTAGATAAATGACACGCTCTTGGCAATATTGCAACTTTTTCTGAGAAGCCTTATGCCCTTTTTCTGCTAAAATCTGTAATAGCTTGATTGAGTCTTCTTGGCAAGTCTTCTCGTCTGGGGCACACAGGATTATGTCGTCTACATACTGAATAACAGTACTCTGTAGCACCTCCCCTAATCCTGCTAAATCGTTTTTTAGAACCTGATTAAATACATGTGGACTGTGCTTGAACCCTTGGGGCAGCCTGGTGTATTCAAAAGCCTGACCTTTGTATGTGAATCCAAATAAACCTTCACTTTCTGTACTCAGGGGGACAGAAAAGAACGCTCCGCACAGATCGACCACGGTAAAGAATTTTGCCTCTGCTGGGATTTGTGTCAGTAACACATGTGGGTCTGGTACTTCTGCTGGGAAGTTAACAACCACTTCATTGACAGCTCGTAGATCATGCACCATGCGGTACGAACCATCCGGTTTCTTTACAGGTAGCAAAGGTGTATTGCTCTGGGGAGTTTGAGTTTTCTTCAAGACCCCTGCCTGTAAAAGGCCATTAATCTCAGGCTCGATCCCTTGAATTGCTGCTTCTTTTAATGGGTATTGTGGCTTCCAAGGAGGTTTAGTTCCTGGCTGAAGTTCAACCCTCACTGGCTGGGCTGATTTAACAAGTCCAATGTCTGTGCTGTGTTGGGCCCACAAATAATCAGGCACCTGTTGTAGCATTTCTTCTTTAGGATCTTTGTCTGGCTGGACAGGAAACATTGGTTCGTTTGTCAGTCTCACAGTCTGTGGGTGGCTCAACCCCTGGGCAGAAATCATAAGCTTAATGAATTGTCGATCTTTACTTAACCAGATAGCAGGGTTTTCTTTTGTTTCAACAAAGACGGCTCTCTCTGAGTCCGCCATCATCGCCCCTATATGCTTCTGTTTGTAATCTTCAGCAATCATCAAGGTCACATGTGGGATGCTTCCTTCAATTTTATGCTCTTGGTTCAGATAATCATCTCTGTTTATCTTCTTAGCCGCTCCTTGTGGTCCCAAGATTATGCAGCCGGAGCTGAGTTGAGTTTGTTCAGGTTGGTGTTTTAGCCAATCGTCTGGGTCAGATTTGGTGGCATCCTTCAAGTACTGAAGCGTACAGTGTGATGGATATTCAGGTGGTTTAGCACCGGGGATGTTTGCAGAAATGAACTTCCACAGCTTTGCTGGTTCCAAGAGGTCTTGGCTAAGGTCCCCTAGCCAATATACCATAGCAGCATCTTCTTCTACCATCATGGATAACTGATGATATTCAGAAGGTACTTCTACCTGACAGCCGTCAGGTGTGCATTTCACTGTACAGTTCAATTTACATAGTGCATCTCTTCCAAGAAGTCCAATAGGGGTGTTTTTTGACACAAGAATAGGTAAAATAGCTCTTTGATTCTTGTATCGGAGTTCCACCGGTTTTGTGGTGGGTATCAGCTGTTTTATTCCCTCAAATCCGACTGTCCTTATATGTTTTCCAGACATAGGGAGGTGTGTGGCGTCTTTAGGCTGAATACAGGTAAAGGCAGCTCCACTATCTACCATTAGTTCTAATGGACGATCGTTGACCTTCACACAGATGGTAGGTTCCTCTTCCGGCCTATACACCACCAGCTGACACCCCCCTTTCGGATTCTCCGGGCACCCCTATAACCCTTCCGGGCCCCTATATGGGTTCACCGGTCCCTGGGGTGGCTTTCGCTGCCACTGCGACTCTTGGGGCTGCTGTTGCTGCCATTGCGGTTCTTGGGGCTGCTGTTGCTGCCACTGCTGTCTTTGGGGTGGCCTCTGCTGCCACTGCTGTCCTTGGGGTGGCCTCTGCTGCCACTGCTGTCTTTGGGGTGGTCGCTGCTGGTAACCTCCTCTTCCATTTCTTCGTCCACCCCTGTTGACTTCTGGTCTCATTTCGCAGTCGCGAGACCGGTGTCCCATTTCTCCACATGTGTAACATGGTCCAGAGCTTGGATTGTACCCTTGTTGTCCAAAACCTCCTCTTCCTCCTTGCCCCCCATATTGTTGTTGTCCAGAGTTGGGCTGTAGGTAAGGGGGCAGAGGAGCAGCTTGTCTTGGGGGTGGCAGCATTTGTTGCGGTTGAGGTGGATTCTGCAGAACTGCAGCCTGTTTCTTCTCCCTCCTTCCATCCATTAATTGTATTTGGTTTATTTTCCTGATTGTCTCCAGATCTTGCTCCTTCAGAGTATGTTCCTTTTTGCGATACAGTTCCACCTGATGTGCTACGTGGTCCATGTAGATATTCTTGGCCATGCTTCTCAGTCCCACTACTTCTGCCAGTTTGCTTCTGACTGACAAGGGCAATCCCTGCTGGATCTTTTCTCTCATAATAGATTGTTCCAGGAAACTTATGTCTGCATCTTTCCCTGTGATATCTCTCCACCGTTGATGTGCGCGGTTCACATAGGCTCTAGGGTTCTCAGCTTCTCTCATTGGTTCAATGTCAATATTGTCTGGATGAACATTGGTAGGATATGCGTCTCTCAAAGCTTTCCACACGCGTCCTCTGTTTGCTGCAAAGAGCTCTGGGTCGTATACTGCTGTGTCGACAAATCTTTGGAGCCCAGCTGACACCAGGATCTCTTCCATTGTAGACACACCCATCAGAGTTGCCAAAAGTTTTTTGATGTCTCCCATGCCAAGCTGTGTCCCTATAAGGGCCTCATCCATTTTTGAAGTCCATGGGTGACCTCCTTCCTGGATTACGGGCAATTTTTCCATTATTTGAGACATGTCCGTATTTGCCCATGGTTTGTATTCCAAATTCTGCCCTCTAACCAACACTGGGCAGTTATTCGGTATTCTGCGCTTTGATTTCTTGCGTTCCTTTCGCTTTTCTTCTTGGATGTGAAAGAGTTTTTCCTTAATCCCTTCCTCCTGTCGGCAAAGGTCCTTCATCCTTCTCTCAAAGGAGCGCAGCTGTCTTTTATCACAGGCTGCTTGGGCCACACTTATTTCAGCTCCTAATTTTCCCTTTGATACACCGATAGATCTCAATTCATTGGTAATTCTGGTAACTTCTTCATCCATCTCGTCTATCATTTCTCTCCTGGGTGAGACTGTAGAGGAACCTCCAGCTTCTGATTCGTCGATATCCTCTTCCTCGTCTTCCCCACTGCTACTTGAACTGTTTTCGGTCTCATCTTTGCAGCTGAGTTTTCTCCCTTCTCTTTCAGCTTTCGTCAGCAACTTTCTGATTCGTAGGTCATACCCTCCGGCGCACTGGTGTTCGTCACTAGAGCTCTGTCCATGGCCTGTTGACCTTTCCTTCTCTCCATGTTTTATCCTCGTCTTCTTTGATGTCTTTGCAAGGTTGACGGTCCTCTGCTTTGGGGATGTTGACCTCTGTTTCTTACTTGTATGATCTGGTTGAAACACTATTCTTGTCGTGGCTTTCCCAGTCTCCAGTGTATTACGGTCATCGTCCTCCATACTGTATCGTCCATCAGAGATTAGGATTGGCATTTGTGGATACAGACTAGTGAGCGTGTCTTTTCCCTCGTATGGTGGCGGAGTCACCGGAGACATGTGTGAAAAGCAAAACAATACACCAAACAAAACAAATCAAATGAATCAAATCAATGAATGAATGAATCAAATAAAACAACATCAATCAACAAATCAAATGAATGAATGAATGAATGAAATAAAACAAACTCAATCAACGAATCAAATGAATGAATGAATGAATCAAAATAAAACAAACTCAATCAACGAATCAAATGAATGAATGAATGAATCAAATAAAACTAAATCAATCAACAAATCAAATGAATGAATGAATGAATCAAATAAAACAAAAACAATCAACGAATCAAATGAATGAATGAATGAAATAAATCAAATAAAACAAAATCAATCAACGAATCAAATGAATGAATGAATGAATCAAATAAAACAAAATCAATCAACAAATCAAATGAATCAATGAATGAATGAATCAAATAAAACAACTTCCAGTAATCAACAACTCAAATTAATCAATGAATGAATTATTAAATAAAACAACATCAATCAACAAATCAAATGAATCAATGAAGGAATGAATCAAATAAAACAAAAACAATCAACAAATCAAATGAATGAATGAATGAATCAATCAAATAAAACAAAATCAATCAACAAATCCAATTAATCAATGAATGAATGAATCAAATAAAACAACTTCCAGTAATCAACAACTCAAATTAATCAATGAATGAATTATCAAATAAAACAAAATCAATCAACGAATCAAATTAATCAATGAATGAATGAATCAAATAAAACAACTTCCAGTAATCAACAACTCAAATTAATCAATGAATGAATCATTAAATAAAACAAAATCAATCAACGAATCAAATTAATCAATGAATGAATGAATCAAATAAAACAACTTCCAGTAATCAACAACTCAAATTAATCAATGAATGAATTATTAAATAAAACAAAATGAATCAACGAATCAAATTAATCAACTAGGGATTGCAACCCCTTCATTGCTGTATACCAGCTCAACTGTTTCTTATATGTTTCAGTATATCAATAGGTATGTGTGTATCAGGCTCAGCTCAAACCTGTGTGTGTGCGCGCGCGCGTGCGCGTGCGAGAGAGAGAGAGAGAGAGGGGGTGAGAGAGGGGGTTTAACTGAGTATGGTTCTGACCTCAGATCCCTACTGGCTGTCCAAGGAATTGGTTGTTTGGCCTTGTTTTCTTGAATCTCACTAAAATAAAATATAAACAGTTATTTTCTTATTGAAATCTGTATGAATGACCCAGCCAAAATGAATTAGCCATATCAATCCTACACTCATACAAGAACATGAAATGTTTATAGGGAAACGATTATAGGTGGCCCAGAAAACTGAGCCACACACAAGAAAAAGGATTAATAGCCTCCATTCAGCCTAAAGCGCGCTGAAAACTAGATTTAAGTTATTAAACTTCTGAAAGATAAACCAAGAAGGTGAGCTCTACCTCTGGTTTAGTGGAGTAGGTTATTTACTCGCATCACGTGGAAACAACCCATATGTTCCATACAAAGAACAGAACAAAGGAGAGACCATGCTTCTCTCTTCATTTGCATACTAACAGCCTCGTCATCGGGTTGGATTTACATTGGGATCATGGCGACTCAAACTCTTGCCTCTTGCGTTTGTTCTACGCCACGTGTGCCACCAATGCCTGTAGTACCACAAAGAACCACGTGGTCCATGAAATAACCATGAGGTCCACAAAGGGCTACGTATGCTAACAAGGCCTGCAATATCACAAAGAACCACCCCATGGTCCATGAAATGACCACGAGGTCCACAAAGGGCTACGTATGCTAACAAGGCCTGCAATATCACAAAGAACCACCCCATGGTCCATGAAATGACCACGAGGTCCACAAAGGGCTACAATTTACCACGTGTGCTACCAAGGCCTACAGTATCACAAAGAACCACCCCATGGTCCATGAAATAACCACGAGGTCCACAAAGGCCCACAATTTACCACGTGTGCTACCAAGGCCTACAGTATCACAAAGAACCACCCCATGGTCCATGAAATAACCACGAGGTCCACAAAGGCCCACAATTTACCACGTGTGCTACCAAGGCCTACAGCATCACAAAGAACCACCCCATCTGTAACATATACCATGTGTTCTTTAGTATCCTTCGAAGCCAATTTTACATAACATTTAATCACCAGTTTACACCCCCTTGGTTAAACCGACAAACACATTTACATTTACATTACATAAAACACAACTCCTAGTGGACTTTATTGCCACTTCTTCGCCCGTTACTCTGTATAAGAAATACCCCCCATAATCCCTATGGATCCCCGACAATAACAAGCGTCCTTGCGAAAATTCTTTTCCCACTTTGAATCAATACGTTTTCAAAGCTACATAATCACTTTAACTCATCATTAGATTAAAGTGAGCGGCGTTTCTTCTGTGAAAGCCTGGTTTTAGGTACTCGTAACCTAGTGTCTTATCTTAAGTCCTAGGATAGGTTTGTCTCATTCGAATCCACATCATTGATATGAACTCGGATTACCTGAGCCCAAGTAGTGGTTTCCCGCTACCTCTTCACTTTAACCAATCTGATAAGATTCTGGTTAATAGCTACTACGCGTTTCCTATGGGCAGTAGGTATATTTGTATTTTAGCAAAGGAAAAATATCAAACTACCTGGCCCCTAGTGTTATCACACAAACCCATTGGGCTTAGTAGGAAAGGGGTCGTTTATAGTGGTACACCCACTCGACAAACTATTAGTTTCTAGTGGTGCTCCCACATTAACGTTTACTCCCACACTACAGTTTATAGTGGTACTCCTACTTAAAAATTTAGCGGACATGTAAAGTATTCTATTCCATCCAATAGACCCAAAGGTCCTTTTCGATTTGGTCAACTGTTAACCAGAGCCTTAATCATAGTCAATATAAGCAGACGCACTTAAGCGCTTTGAGGAAGATGTTTAGAGCTTACCTCAAACCCCGGCCTGATCAGTTGCCGGTGCCCACGTGCGCTCGCTTCACCGACAGCAGCTGGTCAACAATCGTTTTAACCAAATCCTGTTCGTGACGCCAATATGTAGTATAATTTCTACTCGGTGGAATAAGAATCTTTCTCAGAGGTCCGGATACTAAGGTCAAGGTGTTTATTGAACAAAGCATCAAATTCATCAGTTGCAACGAGATGGAGCCTGCCGTGTCAATTCGCAGAACTGGCCACGCGCTCCTTTACCAAACATTATATAGCCATAGTATCCTACACCAACTGATACTATTGGTCTGAGAGGTACAACCAGTATCCACTACTCTGGTTGGGCATGGTGCCTTCTCGGCTCGGCGTCTTCATCGTCACGTCCCATGTTTATGGCTCAAAACCCCCAAGGGGGTCGTATTTGGCTTGCCCAACATTTCACGGCCCTACTCTCTACGTTAGAGCTCATGTTACACTCTGTAGGATACCGTTGAAAACCAGCCTAAAGGCACCATTACAAGGGCCTGAAGGCACACCAACACCTACACATCTGGAACTGATTAACACATCTCTATGTCCTAGTGGGCCTTGCGGTCCACCAGCAGATTATGCTGTAGCCACCTACTGCAATGTATAGAGGATCCAAAGACAGTGTTTTAGATTATAATAAGGGTATAAAAATACACTACATTACAATTTAAATACTTTTATTCAAGTTCATTGATGTATTTTTGATCCTTTCTTATTTATTTGACATCACATACAACACATTACTACGATTATACAACGCTAACCCGATGCTACTAATACTAATATGCACTTCCTTGTGTGCACTTTGATTATTTTCATTTAATTTAAATTGAATTGTATAATAATATTATATATATATAGAGAGGGAGAGAGAGAGACTTGTATTTGTCCCTGTGGGGAAATTGATTCGCAGCATTATCACAGGGCATTTCATCATACATCACAGTAAGTTCTCATAAAAAAAGACACGGCCTGAAGGAGCTTCCTAGCAGCTGCAGGATTGCTTAGAAAGGAAGGACAAATTGGGACATTTTTGTAAATCAGGACCTGGAGGAGTAGGCCTACACATCATTTGTATCCTCCTACATCAGCTATTGTGTCGACAATGTCACCGTGGACAAAGGTATCCGGGTTCACCCCAACCAGAAGGCCTGGATGACAAAGGAGGTCCAGACTCTCCTCAAGGACCACAACATTGCATGTTTAAAGTGCTTGAGGGAAAGTGCATGGGATAGTGCATTATCGATTTTAAAACTTGGTGGCTTATGAGAACTTTAATCTTTTATTATGTTTCTCTTATATATATCCATCCATCCATGTATATTAAAGAACTCTACTTTTGATAGATTTTCCTTTGCGTTCTTGATGCTGGTGTAGCAATATGCTGTGTGAAAACATTTTTCTGATGTCTTTCTTTACACTTGAGTACTTGTATTTGTATTAATCTCAATCTAAACAATCTCACACTATGTGAAAGGTTCTGATTATCGAGGTTTTGGTGAGTCGGCGCTATAATATAATTAAAAAATGTTTTTATAAAATGAGTAAAGACAATGAAGTTTGTTTATTGAGTTTTTAACATGTATATTATGCCAAAAAGGCTATTAAAAAAAAGACACAAAACCTTTTATTTTTTTAATTGTCTATACAAACTAAACACATTTCAAAATAATGTGTTTGTTGTACGGCAACCAAAGGTCCAATGGTTCCAATACCGGCAGCAAGGAAAGAGGGCCACATAACCGTTTAGATTTAAACACAAACAACAGCTAAGGTGATCAGCCTTAGAATCTAACTGAAATTAACAAACGCACCCTCACTCCTGTAAGATGTGTCATTTTGATAATGTCTAAATTGGGACAGCCCCATGAAGCTGAAATAAGAATTCAATATTATTGATATTATGCAAATATATGAATGACAGATTACAGCAGTGGCCATACACAATGCCCAATTTGCTATGAATGAGATGAATGTTGTGAACAGCACTTACCCTGTCCTTTGAACTCCTGAATGACAGATTGCTTAATGCGAAAGAACTTCTGTTTATCAGAGTAAACGACAACCGTCCTTCCATAGTTTTCGGTCCATCTGACTTTTGCCTTCCCCTTGATCTGCACATAGAGAGACTTGATCTTACAGTCTTTTGCCAGTTCTAATGTGACACTCCCTGATATGTAATCACCTCCAGTAAATGTGTTGTCTTTATTAATGGGATTGTACACCACCGAGAAAGCCTTTACGGTGTCTTCCATGGCCTAGCTACCAAATGCTAAGTGACGGTGGGAAAGCAAAGACTAGCAAAGGAGTGAGCAAGGGGCTGATAGATACAATGTCATGTAAGGTGTGTCCAGACACTCCCCTTTTTTCATCAATTATTAATCCCATGCTGACCATTGACCCCCCAGGCCATAGGAAAATGGTATCATAGACGGTAACAAACATGGCTAACACCGACTTATTCTTTTTCCGTCTCCTTCCGTTTCCGCTTTATACATATCGCCCTAGCCCGATGTGTGCAGGTGTGTGCAGAAGACAAGTAGGCCTATCCGAATACACACCGATTTTAGTATGTTTCTCGCCAAAATGGCTAGTTTACACGTTACAGGCTAGAACCATTTCCTCTGGCGTTAGACGGGACTATTCTCAGACAAGCGTCTCAATGTGGCTAAAGTACAACACACTGAGTCGGGGAAGGTCTCATGTTGTACGTTACATTACAACCTGTTCAAATGTTGCCAATTTATCCCTGAGCCACATAACTCCCGGCTGCTCCTTAATGAGGCTCATTTGAAATCACTGAAGTAAAACCATCATGTTGACAGAACACTGAAGGAGAGAATAGGAGAAAACATTGACAAGGCACAGTGGTGAGGCTTAACTCCATGCAGCTGATAGTGTTCACAGTGCCAAAGAGCTCCTTGCACAATCGATTTGAGGATTATTATCTGTGTAGATAGATAATACCGTTTAAATAGATAACAAACAGTGGAACCAATAGATATTTTAAACTGTGCTTCCACCTACAGGATGCAACATATAGGCCATAAGGTGACACACTACATTTGGTTCAATATATGATCAATAAATATTATTGGTCTTCAGCTTTCAATGGGAAAATTACGATTATTACAACCATTATTGTCTTTTATCTTGTTTCAATATATTTCAAATAACAGATTGCAATACATAACATTGCTAAATGACCAGATGTTGGAATAAAACACAAACTATTTCCAATTGTAATATTGACATTTTATGTTTAATTAGTTCCTTTCATTCAACACATCTAAGACATTTAATTGAAATCCATACCAATTGTTGTACTGTATATATTTACTATATTGTTGCCCGCTCAATAAAAACAGAAATGGCAGTACAAAGGTTAAAAACACAATACAAAATCTTTGGCCTGGTGACCTGGTGAGAAAGCAACAATGGGGAAAAAGCACGATGAACAACAGCAAACATCCACTTTCACTGCAGCACTGAACAATAAAGACAAGGATATCATTTGTAATTATGTTTCCTTTTAAAGTGGACCACAAGATGTTAATGGGCTATTTATTGTAAAACAAAACAAAAAAACAGAGCAAGAATGCACTCAGAAGACACATTACAAATAGCATCCTATTAGGCTGTATTGAATAATTTCAATAGTTTGAGGTACGGATACTTTAAAATATATAATGCAAAAGGTGGCATAAAAATCACTGTCCCCGCAGAAATATATTGGACACTGAATAGAAAACATAGCAGATCATGCCAATTTCAGCATGATCACACACAGAAACACTGGGAACATTAAACCAAGCATCTTCAATGAGACAACAAGTGTTCATGTTCTTTGATAGTCACATTGTAGGCACACACATCAACGCATCAAATAAACACAAACCAGAGGGGTTCTAATGGTCTAGAGTCGACTATTGAGTTGATCTAAGGCTATTTAGGTCTCAAGGAAGCACAAGGTACAACCAAAAGTTTTTTTGTGTTAACTAGTTATAAATGATAAAGGTAATCATGTGTGATAATATTGTTAGGATAATTATGTTGCACTAGTGTCAAATCTTAAAATCTGTGCTGTGTATTTCAACTAATTGGACTCAACTTTTTATTTATTTTTTAATGGTGCAATGCAAGGGATTTCTAATGGCATGACTGTGTAGGCTGAACCTAAGCCTAACTTTTCACATAGCTTAACTAAATGTATCATCCCTCTGCCTGTCAATTGTTTTTGCATAATTAAAACATACAAGTTGATTCCTGCACAGCTATTTGCCCTTTTCACACCAGGACATCAAAGTTATGGTAAAGTAGAGAAGGGAAGGCGAACGCTGACCTAAGGGAAGCAGCCAGAATGGTACCGTGAGTGCTCCAAAATATATTTAAAAAGCACTTGTTGACAATTACTGGTAACGGCAGTGAGAGCTAAATTCTGGTCAGGAAACAGAAATCCCAGATGTTGGACTCTGGGATTCAGTCAGGCATTTTCCCAGAAAGATGACTTAGAGTTGATTGATCGATGTAACTAATTGACAATTTCATTCCTTCCTTTAAAGAGTGGGAAAACCTTTCCCTGAGAAATATTTAATGCTGAGCTTTAGCTTTTATACTATTTAGTACCAAAGACAAATTAGTGATAACAAAGAGGTAGAGATCAAAAGAGAGGTAGAGATCAAAAGAGAAGTAGACGTCAACATTATGTACTGCTGCAGTAACAAAAGGAAGGACACATTGAAACTGCATTGTAACAGGAAAAGTACTGTCGCTCCTACCAGGTGGCACTGAGAGGGTCTGTGTCAGAACCACGCAGACTGACTACTGGGGTTCCACAAGGATCCGTCCTGGGTACTCTTCTCTTTAAACAACATCCCTTGGTTCCGTTATCCAATCCCATGATTTATCCTCCCACTGCTATGCTGATGACACCCAACTTATCTTGTCGTTCCCCCCCCTAGGACACGCAAGTGGAAACAGGGTGGATGACGATGCACCACCTAAAACTCAACCTGGACAAGACTGAGCAAGTGTTCTTCCCAGCAAAGGACTGTCCCAATCGAGACCTGGCTGTCACCATTGATGATGCTGGGGTGACACCTACTCGGACTGCAAGGAATCTGGGTGGGACCCTGGACGACCAACTGTCGTTCTCGGCAAACAATGCATCGGTGACCCGCTCCTGCAGATTCCTTCTCTACAGCATTAGGAGGATTTGGCCTGTTCTCATTGAAAAGGCTGCGCAGGTGCTCATCCAGAAACACTACCCAGATCCTTCCACCTTGCGTGTCCTCTTATTACGTTTTACTAGCGTCTTACTAAATACATTGTTTGCTTGTTAGCAAGTAAGATATTGTCCAACTTGAACTTAACTTAAACTGAAAGTATTGTACTTTGAACTGAGCACTGGTTCAGTTCCTGGAGAACTTGTTAGGAATGAAGTTCCCTTTTGACTTTTAGTGAAGAGTTGTTCTCTCCTACCTTTGTTGAACACACTACTGTTAGTCGCTTTGGATAAGAGCATCTGCTAAATGACTGTAATGTAATGTAACAAAGTGTAAAGTAAAGTAACATCAGACAACATCAGTAGACAAAACAAAACATTTTCAAGAACAGATGTGTCACTAACACTCAAACATGTGGTGGTGAAGCTACATTGTACTGGGGGGGATTATAGATGACAATTGGACACAGCACTGTGAGGACAGTTTTCCGCTTCACGGAAAGACGCATCTGGGAGGGCATAGAATTACAGAAAACAGTCAGCAAAGACAGCCAAAACATGCTATTTTCTCTCCTTGTCAAACATCAAACTGTACAAGATAATATTCGCATGTGTTGGTGTACGAGTCTGCAAGCTTAGTTTTAAACAGCATCTTTGCAGAAACATATTGGAGGTTTTGCAAACATCACAGAACAGTTGCTTGGTTATTAGTTACCCTATTTAATCCCATTGCATTTCAGCAGGCATGCTGCTCATACTTTCTTTTATAAAACATGCATTACAGCCGCTCTTTCACTTACCTCAAGTGTGAGCTCACTTTGAACATCAGAGCTATGAGGACCCACAAGATCCCCAGCCTTCGAGTCCAAGTCTAGGGTATGCATCCTAGAGCTGACACGACTATGACTGTAGAACATCTGTTTCTGAACAAGCCGTGCCTTGGGGGTGGCTGTACGAGATGAAGCATTGCTGAACTCACACATGATTGTGATGTCTTCCCCTGCATTAAGAACAACGTTTACAAAGACTTTCAAACTGCTGGCTTGTATCTTTGTGCCACAAGGCTAAACATTTTCAGAATTGCCTTACCGGGGAGAAATGCTTTCCTTACTGATAGTCCCGGAAAGAGGTGCCTACAGAAGATCGAGCAATATGTAGGAAGAATGAGTTGCAATCTGAATTAACTGGCAAACAATGTTTAATTTGAATTGAATTGTATGCCCTGCTGTTGAAGTAGGCCATTGTTACTTACCATAAGTTCGTAGTTTGGTGTGGTATAGCTACTTGGTGCCATGTTGAATTCGGTTATATACTCTTTAGTGCGGTGCCATGGCCGGTCCAACCCAACTAACAAAGAATAAACAATTCGACCCCTGAGCCCCTTGAAAGAAGCCGGGAAGTCCCTTTGTGGAAATGAACAAAAAAGCAATGATGATTGAGGAACAATGGTGATGCTGTTGCAATAATTTACAAACCAAAACTGAACATTGCAAAAATACAACATTAAATCTACAAAGGTAAGCAATGGGCATACAACATCACTTCAGAAAAGTCCATACATCCATATCCATCGCTTATGGAGTTCCTCCTAACCTGCTCCGGGCCATAGATGCCATGTACAGGGACACAAGAGCCAAGGTGGTAACCCCAGATGGCGACAGTGAGGAGTTTGACATCCAGGCAGGGGTGTTGCAGGGGGACACTCTTGCCCCCTTTCTCTTCATTGTAGCCCTTGACTACGCACTTCGGAAAGCCATTGCTGGGCGGGAGCAGGAGCTTGGCTTCACAATCACACCCCGGAAGTCCAGAAGAAACCCTGCTGTAGTCCTAGCAGACCTGGACTACACAGATGACATCTGCCTGTTGTCTGATTGTCTCGGGATTAATAAAGTTTTCTGAATCTGAATCTGAATCTGAGAAGGCACAGGAGCTCTTGGCCAGAGTGGAGGAGGAATGTTCCAGGGTTGGCCTCAGACTGAACACAAGACTGAGGTCATCACCTACAACACCCCCCTGGACCACACATCTCTCAAGACAGCAGGAGGCAATGTGCTGGCAGAGGTCAGCGACTTTAAGTACCTGGGTTCCTGGGTCAACTCAACGGAACAGGACCTCAGGGTAAGGAAAGCGCTGGCATGGAGGGCCCTAAATGGAATGGCAAGTGTGTGGAAATCCAACCTCCCTCGACATATCAGGCTGAGCTTCTTCCAGGCAACCGTGGAGTCTGTTCTCCTGTATGGCTGTGAATCCTGGACCCTGAAGCCCACTCTACAGAAGTCTCTGGATGGGTGCTACACCAGAATGCTGCGTGTTGTACTGAGCATTGACCAGAACGAGCATGTTACCAAAAAGCATCTGTACGGGGGGACCAAGGCTAAGTGACAAAGTAGCATCGAGAAGGATGAAGCTTGCAGGTCACTGCCACAGACACCAAGAACTCCCAGCTAGCAAACTAGTACTCTGGGAGCCAACACACGGGCACCGACTTAGAGGACGTCCCACGCAGACGTATGTGGACATACTGAGGAAGGATGCGGGTGTGGAGAGCTCCGGGGAGCTAGCCGGATGTATGGAGGACCGAAAAGATTGGAAGCTCCGGCAGCAGGCTCGTCTGAGGACGACCTAGATGAGATGATACATACCCTTGTGGAATTTGACATGCAAATGGATACACATGCGTCCCAGGTGGCAACTTGGACTGAACGGCATCTGCGGACAGTGGGATACGGGGAGACTGAATGCATATCGATTACAATTACCGATTTTCTGTACATAAGATGTTCGTGAGTTGTTCGTGAAATGTCATCAGGGCGTTCACCCTGATGACATTTTTGAAGTTTAAATATTCCACGTTCGCTGATGTTACTCGTCTGTGTTTTCGTCTTCCGCTGCTCCAGGAGACATGGGCTTTTCCATTCAGCGTCAACGTTATAGAGTTAATCGTCATCTTTTTGGTGAGGTCGAAAGAAAGCTGGCCTGTAATCAAGTCGCCACTCGAATACAGGTTTCTATCGTCCCGCGCGTTGAAATTGATGTGGAAATTCTTGATGGTTTCTCCGAACATGACTGCAAGCGTAAACGGGTCTAAAACCACCTATGAAACTAGTAAAATGAAGTGTTTATTCCCAGTGCAAACTAAAGCTAGCTAGCCTCAGGAAGAGAGCAATAACATTCCTCGCAGGAATGTTCGTGTTGTGTTGGTGGTTGACTGTACGGAGCGGTCTCCAATATGAACCTTACTTCCATGAGGGTGCTGATCTCGTGGGTCTCATCTGCTTTCGCATATTGTGATAAATAAATAAATAAAGACAGCCAGAATAACTTCATATTCGTCATGTAAACAAATCGTTGCATTCGTAGTGTAGTAAATTAAATGCATTTCTGTCTCAAGAGATCATCTTATCTGCATCAGTTAATATCAGTGGGGGGCAGTATAGCTCAGGAGGTAGAGCCTCACAACCGGAAGGTTGCTGGTTCGATCCCCGGCTCCTCATAGCAACAAAAAAAAACTGTCGAGGTGTCCTTGAGGAAGACACCCTAACCCTAACTGCTATAAATAGCTGCCCACTGCTCCTACTACTAGGATGGGTTAAATGCAGAAAACACATTTCACTGTATGTTTACATGTATGTGACCAATAAAGAGGATTCAATCCTCCCGATTGGTTTTGTTTATCAGCGACAACATTAATGGGTGCTTCATTAACTATTTATGGATGTTGTTTTTATGCAAGGGTGTGGCAACAATCTGTTTGGGCACTAAGTGTGTAAAGTTAGTTTTATATTGGATGTTGACAGTTCAAAGCGAGCCGAGTATCTCGATGGGTGGTTCGGGACAATGTATAAGTCTATTGAAAGCGTCCTCGATTTCTTTATCTAGGGATGGTTATCAACTTCATATATATATATATATATATATATATATATATATATATATATATATATATATATATTTCATCTGGAAGTTTGGCAGGCCAGCGCCTTTTTTATTTGTACAATGCCACTTAAAAATGGGGTTCGGACTGAGGTAACATATTTCATATTCGTTTCATATTCGACATTCATTTGATATTTAACAGTGGGCATTTGTGGTAGGGCTTGACGCCATCCATTTTTATCTAGAAAATAAGGATGGCTCCACCTACAGCTGAAATAAAACATTGTTGTGTAAAAATGCCAAGATTACACATGAAGGCTATCGTAACAATACCATAACAACATGTTTGATGTCCATAACATGTCTGCCCGTTTAAAATAAAAATATGATTGAAAAAATACAATACAATCACAATCAACTTTTAAAAAGTCCACATAGACGCAAAAAACCATGCCAAAATATCATGTTAATGGCGCAAAAAAAACAATGCAAGAATATTCTACTTATATCTGGCCTCCTTTAACAACCTTTGTTTTGTCCAGAAAAATATGCACTATTAAATATAAATCAATGAATATCATTTAAACCAAAAATACACATTTTCAAAAATACCTTTGGAAATATTTAACATAGACACAATATCGGTTGACTGATCGGTTGAATGACTCGTCAAGCTTATCCCCGATTTTATATCTTCACACCCCACATCTTGACCACTTGGTGGCACCAAATGCACGGACGTTGCGTTCATTGTGGTTAACAGACATTTAGGCATACATGAGTGACGTCTTCACAGACCATATATAAACACACAAGGATGAGGGAACATATGCATGAACCTTTTTAAATGATGATGAAAGGAGAATTTGAAAGAACTGTGTGACTTATTTTAGATTGTATCTACAGTATTGATTTTAATCAATACTGTAGATACAATCTAAAATAAGTCACAAAGTTAAAAAATGCTCATAATCAAACTGTTAATAACTAATTGTGTCTCTCATTGCTTGGACAGAGGGAAAGGCATAGAGCAGTCAGCAGAACAGAATGACACTTGAGGGCAGTAAAGAACAACTTACTGAAAAACTACATTGGCAGGAACCAGCTGGGACTGTAGGGAGCTCAGAAATATGGAAACACTTCTTTATAACGACTAGACCTATGTTATAACGACTATAGCAAATATAGAAAGACAATCACAAAATACAGATCACTGTTTTTAGTGCACTTTTATTTAGAACAACATTTTTCCAAAAGGGCTGATATTGCAATGTCTACAGTATAATTATGCTAGTATAACTTCCCAAGTGCTGATCACTGCACTGCTTAAAAAGCAGTCCGTCCATATGAAATAGTCTTATTCATATCGTTCAAAGGTTTGTCGGTCAGAAAACTGGGAATTGTTGAGGGTTTCACACAGCACAGCTCAGTCAACAACCTGTAATCATGTCCATCATTTAATCTCTTTAAACATTACTCAGCCATACACAACAACAAGTGTTCATAGATAGGCTAGACTACTCGATCAGCAGGCTAGTCAATGGCTCATAACTGTCAAATGAACATTTAAAAAACATAATTTTCCCTAATTCTCAGACATTCTCGTTCTCTCGTCATCTAGGGGCGGCAGGAGCTCAGCCTTGGGACTTGGCTTGGGAACCGGTTCAGGTCCTAGAAACTAACCAAGTACGGAGTGAAAACTGGTACTTGGAAAACGGTACCTGTTCGCCTCCTTGGCACTGCCTAGGTGCCTTTGAGCAAGGCACCAGACCCCTACACTGCTCCCCGGGCAGCTGTATATACAATAGCTGCCCACTGCTCCTCATACTAGGATGGGTTAAATGCAGAGAAACTAATTTCACTGTGTGTATGTGACAACAATACACACAGGACTTCCGCGGCCCCCTGACCCGCCCCCGCCTGCCACACGCCGTCCTATTGGCCGTGGGCGGCTGGAGTGGCGGGCCGACTAACAGCGTGGAGTCGTACGACGCCCCCGCCGACCGCTGGGTGAGCGTGGCGGTGAGGAGCCTCGCACCTACCAGGGCACCGTGCTGCTGCGCGGCTGCCTGTACTGCGTGGGCGGCTTCGACGGCAGCGAGTTCCTCAACAGCATGCGCCGCTTCGACCCGGCCACGGGCCTCTGGAACCAGGCGGCGCCCATGCACTCGCGGCGCTGCTACGTGAGCGCTGCGGTGCTGGACGGCTGCATCTTCGCCATGGGCGGCTACGACGGTCACACCCGCCTCAACAGCGTGGAGCGCTACGAGCCCGACAACAACCAGTGGTCGCTGGTGGCCAGCATGCACGAGCGCCGCAGCGACGCCAGCGCCTCCACGCTCGGCAACATGGTGAGCGGGAACCGCTCTTCCCCCCCACCCCCCTTACAGAGACACAGTGGCCGTGTTCCATTTCAGGGTCTGCATCCGAAGGCTGCAGTCTTAAGGCTGCTTCAAAAACTTGTGAAATGGGACGGTCTAGCCTACGTAGTACTTCCTGATTGCGTCACCAGCTGCGTCACGAAGCGCCACGCCCACCGTCGTTGCGCGCTGACCAGAGCCGCGGTGCGTGTAAAAAATGGAAGATTTGCAATTGGTTTCAGTACTACTTTTAAGTGATGAAGTTAAGGAGCTGGAGTTTCACCGCCGGCGTCGACGTATTTTATTATTTCGGCTAAGCGACAACCATGGGCAGGTAAATAAAGATTTGTTAATCTTGGTAAAGTGGTGTAAAGCGAACATTAAAGTGAAAACTTAACAAAGCAACAATTTAGACAAGTTAGCTAACGTAGTTTATATGGCTAATGTAAGTAAACTTTGACAATATCATTTATTGTATTTGGAAAACCTTAACCTTAACCATACTTTCATATATTACACTTTAATATACCAAATTGTTTTGTTATAGATCGAGTAGACTGATGATAGATAGCCTTTAAGCCTGATCTGTCTAAGCTCTCCACAGTATGTAGCTGTTTATCTAACCATTTGTTGTCACCTTTCCCGTAACAGCCAAGAATGTACATGAGAATCAATCTCAATGTCCCTGTGCTCCTCGGTTTTTTTAATGATGAGGACACTCTGCCTGACTTTCGGCTCAGCAGGGAGGCCCTGGCTGTGCTAATGACGCTGCTGAGCCAGGAACGGAGACACGGGTGGGGTGGCACAATTGAGACCCTGATGTTCCTCTTCTGGCTATCAAGTGGAACATCGTACAGGGTGGTCTCCAGGGTCTTTGCGATGCCTCGCACCACTGTCCACCGCATTGTCCATAGGGTCACTGAGGAGGTGGTGGACATTCGAGATGTTGTAATTTATCTGCCAAAGACGCCAGAAGACCTGGAGGCTATTTGCCGTGGGTTTGCAGGGCTGGCAAGACACAGGGCCTTCAACAAGGCAGGTGGCGCAATCGACGGCTGCCATGTCCGCATCGTGCCACCAGGCGGCCCTGGACGTCGGTGCTACGTCAATCGCAAATTGTTTGCATCCATTACTTTGCAGGCCGTTTGTGACCATCAGGGGCGCTTCATCGACACATACGTGGGCTGGCCCGGGTCAGTGCATGACGCTAGGGTACTCCGGCACAGCCCACTGTACAAGGAGTCGGTGTACCCTCCTCCAGGGCACTTTATTCTTGCAGATGGCGGGTACCCGTGCCTCCAACAACCCCTCCCCCTCATCACTCCCTACAAGAGGCCCATTCGAGGTGTGGCTGCCCAGCGCTTTAATGGCCATCATTCCAGGGCACGCTCCATTATAGAGCGTGCCTTTGGGATGATGAAGGCGAGGTTTCGGGCCATCTTCCTGCAAGCGCTGGAGGTGAAGCCCACCTTCGTACCTCAGGTAAGTAATCATTCAACAGAATCTTTTTACAATACTGGATAACAGTTAATCACACAGGAGGCATTATTATTTAGCAGGAAGTATACTTTTGTTTGAACAATGTTTTTTCAGGTCATAACAACATGTGCCATCCTCCACAACATCTGCCTGGGGGCTGGAGGATGAGCCTGGGGAGGAGGAGCCTGAGGATGAGGGGGAGGATGATTTGGAGGAAGTAAGTGGTACTCCCTGGCGTGACCAGCTGTCTGCAGAGGTGTCTGCCCTGGAGGAGGCGCCCAGAAAGTTATCATTCCTATTAATATATATAAATATTCATAGATATATATATAAATAGGTATATATGCTCCCCGCCTCTGCAACCAAGCCCCTCCAACGCATCCAGAACGCAGCAGCACGCCTGGTATTCAACCTACCGAAATTCTCCCACGTGACCCCTCTCTTCCGCGATCTCCACTGGCTTCCGGTAAATGCTCGCATCAAATTCAAGACTCTGGTGCTGACCTTTAGGGCAGTCAATGGAACTGCCCCGGCCTACCTCCAGGCGTTGGTCAAACCCTACATCCCAGCCAGAGCGCTCCGCTCAACTTCTGCCAGGCGACTTGTTCGACCTTCACTAAGGTCAACCAAACATCGCTCGTCCAAGACCCAGCTCTTCACAGCTCTGGCCCCACAGTGGTGGAATGAACTCCCGTCTCATGTCAGGACGGCAGAGTCCCTCGCCAGCTTCCGCAAGAGACTCAAGACCCACCTGTTCAGAGTCCACCTGGACTCTCCTTTGTGAAACCCCTAAACTTGCTTAAGTCCTGACATTAATAGCTCTTAGCATGTTGTATATGTTAGCAAATGTATGTCCTTAATGTTGATAACACGCTCTTATCACAGCTACTTAAGCAGGTGACCCAGCAGTACGAAATTGTGTTATTCATCTTGTCAATATGAATACTTGTGAACTGCTGTATTTATATGTTTGCGTACCCCAGTGTTATGCTATTGTCTGCTTCAACTAATGTACACCTTGTAAGTCGCTTTGGATAAAAGCGTCTGCCAAATGCCCTAAATGTAAATGTAAATGTTTATATTGTGGTGAGATTTATTTTGGTGGAAAAAAAGTGGAATTTTATTCTTGCCTCCTTCTGAAAATATCTTAGTGACATGGCAGCCATCGATAGCCAGCCCTGCAAACCCAGCCGATGGACGGCGGTTAAAAAAGTTCCGAATTATTGTACATCGTTTTTTGTATATAGTTGTACATGTTATCAATGCATGAAATAAATTAATCACATGAAAAACAATTCAACAATTTCTTCTCATTCAAATTCATTGTATTTATTATTATATTATGGACGATTTGCAATTCTTTCCAAAAGGGTCTTCCTCTCCTCTGCCTCTCGCTGTAATTTCATGTCCTCCCTCATCAGCTCTATAAAGTCCTCATCTCTCCCTCTCTTCCTTCTTGCTGGCGCTGGCTCTGTCTCCGGCTCCCTTTCCTCCTCCTGCTGGTCACCCACTGCTGAACTTGGCCCTGGTCTGTCATGACGGATGGAGGCAATCAGGACAGGGGGTGCAATGGAATGCCTCTGTCCCAACACCTCATCCATGAGGACAAACCACGGCCAAGTTGCAGCAGCGTGTTTCCCACTCACACCTGGACATTTGCAATCCTAAGGCAGAGAAAATGGCAGTTAACAACATCAGCAAAAGTGCTTTTATTAACTAGCATGATTAAAACAAACAAATATAATTTGTCCAAAATGTACATACTTTGTATTTTTTTTTTAGGTTGTCCCATTTCTTTTTGGCCTGCATGGGCTTTACAAACGCCAACAGGTCAAATTTTTCCAGAATTGTCCTAATCACACCTTCTTATTGCTATTGTTATTTTGTATTTTAATAACTTCCTTCGCTAAAAAAAGAATCAGGCATCGATCAAGACATGACTAGCGTACAAATAGTCCAGGTAAGAAACCATTGATTATATTGCCTCATAATACACACATAATTTGTTAAATGTACTGATGGCAACCAAACACACATGCAGGGACAGAAAGCCATGGATGAGCAGCAGGACGTGGACGGCGTCGGGCAGGCAGTTGGCGCGGAGAGGACGATGAGCGCGAGGACGTGTAACATCTTCAACAAGCTGCGTCTAAATGGGGAGCTGTGTGACCTGGTGATCGAGGCGGAGGGCGTGGCGTTCAACGCTCACAAGATCATCCTGTGTGGGTGCAGTCCCTACTTCAGGTGAGACCAATATCACACTGGTGAAGAAATAGCACAGGGTTGTGTGTGTGTGTGTGTTCAATGTTCAACATACAAGATGTTGAATTGCCATTTGCAACAAGTACAATGGCTTACTTACTCCCAATTCCCTCCTGCAGTATGAATTTCATACAACAATACTATACTAAACTAAACAATGATGATAAACTTGATGTCATCCTCACAAATAACCCTGACAGGTACAAAACTGGCGTCTTCTGTAGCGATCTCAGTGACCACTGTCTTATTGGCTGCATTCGTAATGGCGGCACAATTAAACAGCCAGTTCTTTCCACTCACAGACGAATACTGAAACATTTCGACGAACAAGCCTTCCTCTACGACCTGGCTGCTATCAAGTGGGACAGAATTAGTTTGATCCCTGACATCGATGCTGCATGGTCCTTCTTTTATGACTCCTTTGGTATGGTAATCAATAAACACGCTCCCATAAAGAAAATGAGGATAAAAAACCGATGCAGTCCTTGGTTCAACCGAGATTTAGCTGAACTGCTTACATCAAGAACCTGGCGCAGGGCGCGTCACTCAAAATCCCACGACGATTGGCTATCATTCAGGAAAATTTGAAATAAGTCTATACAGGCTATCCGCAAAGCCAAGGTTGATTACTTCCATAATCAATTCAACCTCTGTGGATCCAATCCAAGGACATTCTGGAAAACAGTGAAAGAGATGGAGAATAAACCCCCATCATCTCATCTCCCTAACTCCCTCGTTATTGAGGACACAGTAGTCACCGGTAATGAGCGCATAGCAGAGCTCTTTAACCAGCACTTTGTTAAATGTGGGAACCTATTTGACTCTTTAGCGCCTCCTAAGCCCCCCACCAACACTCCGCCACCCAGCCCCTCTAGCGCAGCCCCATGTCACAGCTTCTGCCTGCAGGAAGTTAGTGAGAACGATGTGCTGGAGGTCCTTAGTAAACTTGACCCCAACAAACCTGCAGGTCTTGATGGGCTAGACCCCTTCATTTTTAAAGTTGCAGCCCCAATTATTGCAGAAGCTATCTCCCACCTTTGTAATCTGTCCATACAGCAGTGCTACCTTCTGCCTGGAAGGCAGCCTCAGTGCAACCTTTGTTTAAAGGGGGAAACCATGCTGACCCCAACTGCTATCGTCCAATATCCATTCTACCCTGTATAGCGAAAGTGTTAGAAAAGTTAGTTTGCAAACAGCTAACATGGTTTCTGAAGACTTACAACATACTATCTGACATGCAGTCTGGGTTCCGTGCAGGTCATGGGTGTGAGACGGCGACTCTTAAAGTCCTAAATGATATCATCAATGCCCTTGACTCCAGGCAATACTGTGCTGCCATTTTCATCGATCTTGCCAAAGCCTTCGACACTGTAGATCACCAACTGCTTCTGGGAAAGCTTAGATGCATTGGTGTCACTAACCAATCGATAGCCTGGTTTGAAAACTACCTGTCCATGCGCACCCAGTGTGTAAAATCTGACAGTCTGATGACACAGCCCCTATCCATCTTTAAGGGAGTACCACAAGGCTCTATCCTAGCACCCATCCTATTCTCAATATATATAAATGACATGGAGACATCAGTGGGCAACTCCTCTATCCACCTATATGCCGATGACACGATTCTGTACACTGCTGGCCCTTCCCCAGATACTGTCCTGAAAACTCTTCAGGATAGTTTTCAGAGAATCCAGTCACATCTCTCTGCCCTTGGCCTGGTCCTGAACACCACTAAAACCAAGATTATGTGGCTGGGCCGCAGTGGTGCCTCCCAAACTGGCACTATTGTGACCGCCGAAGGCCGAGACCTCGAAATAGTTAGTATCACTCCGCCATCCGCTTCGCCACCAATGCCCCCTACAGGACACATCACTGTGATCTGTACTCTCTGGCTAACTGGCCCTCTCTTGAGACCAGGCGCAACATCCACTGGCTGATGTTTGTTTATAAAACACTCCTAGGCCTCACCCCCTTCTACCTCACACAATTACTGCAACTCCGCCCACCCCCGACGCACAACACCCGGTCAGCTACAAACATCCTGCTAAAGATCCCCAAAGCCCATACATCCTTTGGCCGTTCCGCCTTTCAGTTTGCAGCAGTGGATAGCTGGAATATCATACAAAAAACCTTGAAAATTAAGACCTTTATCTCCCCCCGCACCTTCAAGGACACTATTTCAAACACCCTGGTACACACATGCAGCTGCTTTGCCTGATGCTCACTACCAATGTCTTGACCTCTCCTATAGTATGCATTGCCATGAAGGAATGAATGGATGAATGAATGAATGAATGAATGATTGAATGGATGAATGTTCTATATTATTTTAATGACTGATTGAACCATAGCAGTATTGTTTTAGAGATGTTATATGTTTAACTGCTATGCCTGTCATCTCTGCTCTGTGTCATTGTGTTGTCTCCTGGGTTCTGTAGTGCCCGGAGTCTGTCTTTTTATTTTCTTCCTCCCAACCCCCATCCCCTCAGGAAGCCTTTTACCTCCTGTCAGGTCATCATTGTAAATAAGAATTTGTTCTTAATTGATTTTCCTAGCTAAATAAAGGTTCTACTACTACAATACTATACTATACTATAAACAACAGTATATACTACCTATGATATGCTATACTATATACCAGTGGCGAATCGTGTCTATCACAACTGGACCTTCTGTAGACCAGGGGTTCCCCAACTTTTCAGCCTGCGACCCCCAACATAACAGCGCTAGAGACTGGTGACCCCCCCCCCCCCCACACACACACACACACACACACACACACACACACACACACACACACACACTATCACCGGAGGGACTGGAACATTAAAAACAACGTGTGCACAGCAGGGGCGTTTTTAGGATTTGAAAACATCCGGGGCTTAGCCCAGAGGCAGGGATGCAAACAGGAAACGCTGACAAAAGAGAAGTTTTTCCAAAAAAGCTGTAACTTCCCTCCCGAATCCATGCGACCGAGCGAAGTGAGGGAGCAAACTTTTTTTTTTCATTTATTTATTAAAATAACGCATAAAATAGTGTTTTTAACTTACAATCAGATCAGATTTTGGGGTTTGTGTTTAGTTAATTTTATTGCATATACATTCATGTATTACAATCATTAGAGAAAGTTAGTTATTGCTCAGTCAATTGTTGGAATTATTTTTTCTTGCTCTTGGCAAGGGGGTCAGCCATAGACGGCGACCCTGGAGCAACTAGGGGTTAGGTGCCTTGCCCAGGGACACTTGGACATACATGGCACCACAGCCGTGATTCGAACCCTGCGAGCTGCCGACTTTTACCAGCTGAGCTATGTAGCTGCCCAGGGAGAGGGGGGCGTGGCGTGAACAACACTGTTGTTCACGCCACGCCCCCCTACAACACTACAGCATACACCACATATCATTGAAACCACAGCATAAGAGAAGCTTTGAGAGCATGCAATCAAAAAATAATTTTTTTTTTTTTGTTTTTGTTTTTTTTTACAGAAAATGTATATATACATTCGGGGCTAATTACAAAACATCCGGGGCTTTAGCCCCGAATAAAACAGCCTAGCGACGCCACTGGTGCACAGATCTTCACCATCGCGAACATCGTGAAGTCCAAGGAGGGGGGGGAGGGAATCGTGATCGCGAACATCGTGAAGTCCAAGGAGGGGGGGGGGGGGGGGGGGGGTCGGGGGGAATCGTGATCGCGAACATCGTGAAGTCCAAGGAGGGGAGGGGGGGTAATCGCGATTGCGAAAATTGTGTGTGGCTTTTTTTCAGCTGCAAATGATACTGTCGTGAATCTGTCGGAATCAGAATTCCTTTATTCGTCACCCTTACATATTAAACTGACTTACATAATAAAAATATCTATGCACACGTTATTATTAACAATAATAATACAAGACAACGACCCAAAACATACCAGCAAATCTACCAAGGAATGGTTCAGAAAAAAGAGGATTCGTACTCTGGATTGGCCAAGTCAAAGTCCGGACCTCAATCCAATTGAAATGTTGTGGCTAGACCTGAAGCGGGGGGTACATGCCAGATGTCCCTCCAACCTTTCTCAACTGGCTGAGTTCTGCAAGGAAGAGTGGGCAAAAATCCCCCACAGCAGATGCGAGAGACTGGTCAGTGGCTATAGAAAACGTTTGATTGCAGTAATGGCTGCAAAAGGAGGTGCCACACGCTATTAACCAAAAGGGTTCACATACTTTTGCACAAGTCATATTTTCAGTTTTTGTGGGAGAAACCACTTTTTTTGAATAAATAATGAAAATACATCATTTTTCTTTGTTTGTGTCCATTATTTGGAAAGTCCTGCTTTACAAATTGGTGTTTGGATATAC
Source organism: Muraenolepis orangiensis (assembly GCA_027704905.1). NCBI lineage: Eukaryota > Metazoa > Chordata > Actinopteri > Gadiformes > Muraenolepididae > Muraenolepis > Muraenolepis orangiensis. The sequence continues at coordinate 2,916 of JANIIK010000549.1, read as the reverse complement.
ATTTAATAAGGTTATTTTACATTTTTGTACAATTACAATGACCATGTCTAGGGGGTTCACATACTTTCGAGCAGCACTGTATATATAATATATATAATAAATTATATATATAATATATATATATATATATATAATATATATATATAATATATATATATATATATATATATATATATATATATATATATATATATATATATATATCAAGAGGATTCTGAAATCATCTCGCGACCCCCCCCCCCCCCTCAGGGTCCCGCGACCCCCACTTTGGGAACCCCTGCTAATCATTAACGAAACAAAATGCAACAACCAGCTCAACGAGATGCAACACTGCGCCAAAACCAGCAAAGACAAATGAGTCTCACTCACCAATGATGTTCACTTGAAGACCAAATCCATTCTCCTGTCCTTCTGGATGAATTGTTCGACCACCATCAGGTCATAAAGCTGATCACTTTTCAGATCCAAAATAAGTTGCCTTTCCAATTCCCTGCCCTCTGGTCGGTCCCAAATAGCAAGCACTCCCATCAGTAGAGCCAGGGGCGTTTTTAGGATTTGAAAACATCCGGGGCTTTGCCCAGAGGCAGGGATGCAACGCTGAAAATAACGCATAAAATAGTGTTTTTTAACTTACAATCAGATCAGATTTTGGGGTTTGTGTTTAGTTAATTTTATTGCATATACATTCATGTATTACAATCATTAGAGAAAGTTAGTTATTGCTCAGTCAATTGTTGGAATTATTTTTCTTGCTCTTGGCAAGGGGTCAGCCATAGACGGCGACCCTGGAGCAACTAGGGGTTAGGTGCCTTGCCCAGGGACACTTGGACATACATGGCACCACAGCCGTGATTCGAACCCTGCGAGCTGCCGACTTTTACCAGCTGAGCTATGTAGCTGGCCCAGGGAGAGGGGGGCGTGGCGTGAACAACACTGTTGTTCACGCTTGTTCATGCTCCCCTCGAAAATACATTAATATGCCATATTGTTCATGCACATTTTTTCATAATGCTTTTAACTAAATAAACAAAATAGGCAGTTTATTACAGCTTTAAATAGCTACCCAACTGCTGTACCTAGCTGCTTATCCCCTGACATCTCAAGTTCCATGCAAGTTATTTCAGACTAAAATGAATACAAGTGAGACAGACAACTAGCTTACATTACCTCTATTATTATTATTATTATTATTATTATTATTATTATTATTATTCTCTTGCTAGAAGGACCATCTTAAGTAGGCTACTTTATTTTATGATGCCCCTGGAATCACCATGTTTCTTTCTAGTGTACAGCACACGGGACACCCAACTAATAACTACCATTAGTGACTAGAATCATTTCATCACTTCTAGACTGAACTCAATTAATGCATTCCATGGTTACCAGTAAATACCAAATACCAATTCTCACAGTCTTCCCTTAATAGCCCAAACACAAAATGCCCCATTCATGTTGAACATACCAACCAAGCATTCACTACTTCAGCAACTGTAAACATTGAGATGTTTAATGAGTTAAATTGCTCTTCACATATCTTAACAAAGAACTTAACTAGGAACACAAAGTCAGTGCAATACAACAGTATACATACGTCTTATTTCCTTTTAAACTTCTTGTCTTCGTTCATGCATCTCGTGTCATGTACAGTATGTACTCTTTATATTGTTTGTCTTCGTTCATTTCTTATTTTGTACAATATGTCTGTCTTAACCATTACTCTTTACTTCATATCTTGTACAGTATGTCTCTGGTCTTTGTCTTAACCGTTACTCTACACTTTACATATTGTTTTTCCCTGTTCATATACAATGTGTCTCTGTCTTAAACCGTTACTCTACACTTATTGTCTTTCTTTGTTCATTTCTTATTTGTACAGTATGTCTCTATTATTTGCTTAACTTTTTACTTTCACTCTACACTTGTCTTTCTTCATTCCCTGTTGATATCTGACTGTTTCTTCTTCATTTCTTTGGGCCTTTAAGCATAAGTGGGTACCTCCTTGGTTTGACTTGGGCGAACCGGTCAATGACGTCACCATGATCTAAGCCACAAGGGCTTCCTTCTCGACTGCCATAATAGCCAGATGATGCAGCCTGTCCTGGCCCATTGTTCTCCTTAGCCAGGTGTGGAGACGGCGCAGTACGCTGAATGACCGCTCACACGTGCAACTGCTGACAGGTATTGTCAAGGCTGCTTGGACAACTGAGCTCAAGGTGGGGAACATTTCTGGTTGAAGTAGCTTGTAAACACTGCCCATGTCAGACACGGCACCTTCTCTCTTTCTACTTGTAAGGAACTGCTTTGCCACCAGGATCTCCTCTTTTCTCACTGACATTTTGTAATGCGTCGCAATGAGGTCTAGGGAATCCTCAGAGAGGAAATCATCGGCCGCTGGGTTGCAAGCTTGAATGCCTTTCATTAGCTCTGCCCCCACATCAGAAAATCTGCTGTCTAGCTCAGTGACCATACGGTCAAGACATGGGTAGAAAAGACTGTTTCAGCTGGTCTTCTGTGCCCAGATGAGCCCTTGTGCCCAAGGTGGACTCTACTGTAAAGTCCTCCATTCGCCTCTGCTTGTGCCTGCGACCAGTTTGCCTCTCAGATATGTTGTTGGCATCACAAATGGCTTTTGCTTCATTGTAAAGCTTCTCTACCATTTCATCCGTTCGCATTGACTTCAGTGTTTCAAGGACCGCATCTTTGAAGAGTGTTGCTTGGGCCAAGTCCACAGAATCCTTCTGAAGGTATGTCAATAGCACGCCACAGAGAGTGCCCCAAGTACGGGTTCACCCTCCAGTGGGATAGCTAGAGCAAGTCTCCTATATCCCCACAACAAACAAACACGGAGGCGGTGAATAAAATAAATAGTCTTTATTAAACACTGATAAAATAGACTTCATAAAACATGGGACT